>VYZQ01016017.1:4893-39368 GCA_013400655.1 Mystacornis crossleyi | reverse complement strand
GGGGGGGCTAACACACAATTCAAGTTGGCAATTGGCAGAGAGAGCAGGATTCAGCAGATTTTCAGAACAACTGTTCAGGAACTAATCGATTTTTTAATTATAAATTCTCAAGTCATTGTTACTTTTCCTTTGCTTCCCATTTCCGAGGCTGGAATTCACTCCCATACAAAAAAGGTAAGACTGCACTCCGAAGGCGTTGTGGGAAGACTGGAGTATGAATGTCATGTGCAAGGTGTGTCTGGGCAGAAGTCCTGGCAGAGCCAGTCATGGATGCATCCCATGAGCTGGAGAGAGATCAAAAAGTTGTAGGGACTTGCTTTGTACTTAAAAAAAAAAAAAAAAAAAAAAAAGTTAAAAAGCTTAACAGCCTAAAACCATGGTTATTAATAAGAGGGGAAGCTGAAAAGGAGTTCTGCCTAGAAAAACAAGGGTGAAAATGAAGAGCAGATGGGCTCTTCACTTGTAACCTAATGTGGGGATAAGCAAACAGAAGGGGCTGATTTGGGATACACTTCCCCAAGACACCTCTCAGTCCCCTGAAGAGACTGTTTCTCTGCTCAGTGTCACCAGCAGTGACTGTGCTTTCTGTGCCACATGGTGTGAGCACTAAATATCAAAGGGTTGATGGAGGGGCATCCAGATGAAAGGCAAGATACTGGATATTTCAAAAAAGGTGTGCCCAGCCGGTCAAGGAAGGTGATTCTCCTCCATCCTCCTCCTCTGCTCCTCTCTGGTGAACCCAGCCTGCAGTGCTGCTTCCAAATCTGGGGTCTCCAACATGAGGATGTGGAGCTGCTGGAGTGAGTCCAGAGGAGGCCATGGAGATGCTCCGAGGGCTGGAGCCCCTCTTCTCTGGAGCCAGGCTGGGAGAGCTGGGGGTGTTCACCTGGAGAAGAGAAGGCTCCAGGGAGAGCTCAGAGCCCCTTCCAGTGCCTAAAGGGGCTCCAGGAGAGCTGGAGAGGGACTTGGGGCAAGGGCCTGGAGGGACAGGACACAGAATGGCTTCAGAATGACAGAGGGCAGGGTCAGGTGGGATACTGGGAAGGAATTGTTCCCTCTGAGGGTGGAGAGGCCCTGGCACAGGGTGCCCACAGAAGCTGTGGCTGCTCCATCCCTGGAAATGTCCAAGGCCAGGCTGGATGGGGCTTGGAGCAACCTGGGATAGTGAAAGGTGTGCGAGGCTGGGGGGTTGTAACTGGATGATCTTCAAGGCCCCTTTCAACCCAAACCATTCTGTGACTCTTACATTTGTCACTCCTCAGGTTTTTGAGCCAGGATGTGTTAAACTGCCAGAAGTCAGTAGTGTTTGATCCACTTTGTAAATATCCTGCTGGAGCCGATGTTTTAGCTGAGTTCCTGTTGTCTGTAACTGGGCAAGCCTTGACTCCTCTTGGTGTGCTCATGGTTTGGGAATGAGGGGATTGTCCTCGTGGATCTTCCTTTAAGCCCAAAACCAAGTTAATCTGGTAGCTCCCTTGGGAAGGGGAGTGCTGCTGCCTGTCTAGAGAGAGTCCTGTCTGGGGCTGACACAACCTTTAGGTTACCTGTGAGGGATAGCTTTACCTGCTCTCACCCAGAGGATTTTGGGGAGGTTTGGGGCTGGGATCTCAGCATTCCTAAGCACATCTCCCTGTGTGCAGGCTGTGCACACCTGCTGTAAGGCAGCTCAGGCTATTTCCTACATGGGGGAGAGTTCTTACTTGTCCTCAGCACTTGAAAGGAAGAATCGGGATTCCCAAAGCCGTGAGACTAAAAACATCTTGTGTCCCCAGCCACAGAGGTTACAGAAGTGGATGAAAATTGAGATAACCAGAATCTGGATGGAGGGACTTTGCAAATTCTATAATTAGTGTCACTCCAGGAAAATCTGAAGCATCTCAGGCCAGGCTGAGTAACAACAGGGAAGTCAGTGGGGCTGTAACTGAAAAACATGTGGAGAATTCCTTGAAAACACTTTTACTTCGGCTATTTTGCATTCCAGGAAATCAAGTTCTGTGTACCCTGAGGTCACTTGTCATACGTAAATCATTGTAATCCTGTGGTTCTTAATGCTTTGGGTGCTTTTTATTATAAATGAAATGTTGCTGCAGGTTCAGTGACACAGTTGCTTCTTCAGAAACATGGGAAATGGGAATTTTAGGAAAGGCGGCAGCCTTTTTCTTGTTGGGCCAGAGGCTGTCACTGCAAAACTCCATATGTGCTTTACAAGAAAGAAAGTAGTTTAATCACTAGAGATTTTTTCCCAATGCCCCTTAGGATTTAGGGGTTTATAACAAAAATACCCAACCCAGACTGGGAAAGGAAAGCAATTTAATTCTGAATGCTCTCTTCCTCCTTTATGGTGGGATGTCCTCAGATGGGAGCTGCTGTAGCAATGGCAGTTTTTCCACTTTTACTTGAAAAAACAAAGACCACTGCTTTGTGGGGCAAATGAGAATGGTTGTTTTCATCAGACACAGGAGAATCTATATGAATCTTAGGGAATTTTTGCAGCCTTTGCCTTCAGTCACTTTTTTTTTTAAATCATCTTTCTCCCCACTTTTGAAAAAAAAATCTGCAATTAATGCTCAAAACCCCTACATTACAATTCCATCACGAGTGCAAGCAAATCAGTAACTTTTTAACTCCTATTTCAGCACTCATGGTTTGGTGCGTAGTGTGTGACTGAACACCAGGGAAGCCAGCGAAAGAGAGGGGACTTCATGAGCATTTTGTACCTTGAGCTGCAAGATGCACAGCTGGATTAACTGTGGGGAACTGGCAGGGAGACTGAGCTCACGATCTATTATAATCTATTATAATCTATTATAGTCTATTACAATCTATTCATAATCAGCAGGATTATGAGAGAAGAAAGCACATAAAGCTCATGTCAGAGCCCAGCCCTCAAGCCCTGGGTGCAGAGAACGTAGAGAAATCCTCAGAGCAGCCCCGTGAAGTCAAGAAGCTTTGCCAGGAAGTTTGCCTGGTTTGAGAACACTCAGCTTTTCCGTCGCATTTCAGAGTCCCTCTGGTGGCAGCACCAAGTTCCCATCCCGAGGTCTCAGGAAGAAAATCTGCTTTTTATTTCTAGGCTTTAAAACACAGAGGTTGCCCCAAATCACAGCACAAGGTAACTACATAAGAGCATTTGATACCTTAGAAGTAGAACGTTACTACGGCATCTGGAGGGGAAACAAAGAGAAAAACCCACTTCCAAGAGCTAACTTTCCTCTCCCACGTTTCTTCCTATGCCAAACCCAGACTAACTTCATTCCTGTCATTTTGCACAGCATCCTCCCAGCCAGCACCCACAGAAACACCCAGAGATGGTGAGTAACTCCAGTTTAGCCCAGCTGGGTTTTTTCTGCCTGATAATATTGGGGTTTGCTGTTAGTTTCCAGTTTTTCCGCAGAATAGAATGACGCTGAGTTAATTATTGTGGCTTGTGAGAAATATATTGCTTTGTCTTCAAAAGAGTAGCCACAGCTTTGCAGGGTGTAAGCACCCTGTAAAGTTATTGTTATTAGCATTATACAAGTTTTTTGCCCTTGTTTGGGAATGGATCTACAGCACAGCCGGGAGAAAGGATGCGTCAGTTGGTGGCAAAGCATTGGGAGGGGTTGGGTGGCTCAGGCTGAGCTTTGTGAAGGCAGATGGAGGAACTCCTCCCAGCCAAGCCTCTGGGATGGAGCAAGCTTCTGTCACACACCCAACACTGAAAAAAGTTATTAATATGTTAATATTATATTAAATATAGTAATATTAAAGTCCTAAATGGGACATATATCAAAAGGGGGTTTTAAAATCATAAATATTTCCACTCAGGAATGCAGCTTTCTGCCCACACTGAGTTTCTGGTGTGGCATATATCACCTTTGGGGCAGATTAATTTCAGTTTAACAAGTCTGAATGGTCGAAACTGAACTTTGTGATCTGCGGTTACAACTGGAGCCATCCTGTCCCCAAAGAAAATGCTCCCAATGGAATTTACCAAAGCAAAACTGCTGCATCATTTTACTTTGGTCCCCCACCCAAGAAAGAGAGAATTAAAAGATGAAAGGGAGAAGTCCTGTAGAAGCCTTCTGGCATTTGGGATCTGCTTCTCTGGTTCTCTCCATTTATAATACAAATTTTAATTTAAATGAAACATTTTGGTAAGCACTAGGAACCCTTCTACAGCGAGAGACGAGGTGAAGAGTTAAAAAGCATTAATTAAAGAATTTATTAGATAAGGCTGAATTTCAATACTGTGGAAGATCCCACGCAGACCCCTCCATCGAGGAAGGAAAGTAGTAAATAAGTTTGTGCACAATCAAAGCACCAGCAGTATCAGCCATGTTTGGCAGAGGGAACAGTTCGAAAACCAAAGCCATGCTAATGCTGGAGAAGTAAAATCTGCCAAGCTTGTTCCAGCTTGTTTTGGCCAGTATGTCTGAGATGCTGTTAGTCTTTCCTTGTGCATTCCTGTTAGGATCTTGAATTCAGCTCCTGAATCCTTAACTAGAACCAAACATGATTCCATCCAAACAAAGCAAGGGAGATTCCTGAAGCTAAATGTGGTGTGTCCATAAACACAGCCTGTTAGAGACAGTTACCCCTTCATCCATGCGCTCCTGCAAGCCAGGGACGTCCATCAACCTCAAGAGCCTTCTACCTCTGTTATTCTTCTAAATATCAGCTTGACATTTGAGAAGCACAAGGCTGCCTCTTGCAAGCAGCCTCCCAGGAAAAGGCACTACAGAGCAATTATTCTTGGGTACACTGAACCTATCTTTCAGAAATCTGCAAGAATGAAGCAGGTAAATTAACTGTAATGTGGTAATGCTGAAAGGGGAGAGACAGCAGCACCCTCGACATGTGCAGAGGACACCTAAACCTCCTGGGAGATGCAGATGCCACCAGACAGGCTGGGCATGGCAGGAGGCAGCAGCAGCTCCTGTGCCAGGCTCCCACAGCATCCTCCCTTTGGGGAGCAAGGGCTGGCAGCCAGCCCCAGCTGCTCAAAATCCCAGTAACCCCACAGGTTTACATAGAGTTTCTCTTTTTTCTTTGTAACAGATGGGTTTTTTCTTGCATTTAACACCATAGAAGGCAATATTTTATAGAAATGGCATTATCATAAAATCAGCTGGAGCCCCAGTTACCTCCAGCCACTACTTTTTGAAAGCAGCTTCCTGCCCCTGGACAGTGTCCAGGTAAAGGGCTGGTAGCAGGAATAGTCGAGGAGTCTGCAGCCCCTGCCTGCAGCGTGCCCTGCAGCCAAGTGATGTATTTACCTTCCTTCACTTCATCTGCTGCTGGGGACTCAGAGGCCTCTGCCCCAAAAGCTCTTGTGCTGTTGATAGCTCAGGCAGGCTTAGAACAAGAGAGTGAACGAAAGCCAGGAGAGATTTACAAGGGTTTGATGTTGGAGCTGCCTGTGGAGGCAGCACTCCACAGTGCTGGAGCTGAGCAGAGGGATTCACTGAAACGGGGCAGCTCAGAAGTCCTGGCTCCTCCTAGAAAATGACCTCAGGCAGGTCACTTGGTGTTGTGCTGCTGTTCATGAAGTGCCTGGAAAACAGCAACGCTGTTTGCAGTGTCTGTGCAGGTGTTTTAACGTGTGAGTGTTGTGTGGGACAGGTTTTGAGGTTGCTGGATGAGAAATGCTACATATGAAGGGGGAAAGGTCTTGTAGGGGTAACTTAGGGTTCAGGGTAGCTATTCATGGTCAGACAGAGGAAATGTTTGTGGACCAGAACCTCTCTGCTTTGGATTTATGGCAGCTGGGCAGTGAAGATGGTCCCTCACCCCCAGCCTTGGCAGCTGTGCCTGGCTGGGATCACGACTGGAATGAGCCTCCTGATAAAAACACAATCATTTCAGTGCATCAGTGCCCTTTTTACAGCCCCTCCTCAGGGAGAAACAATAGGAGGAGATAGGCAGGGAAGCAGAATCTCTTCTCTCCCTCCTGGGAGCCTCGTCCTCACGTTATGGGCTGGGAGCACTGGGATCAGTGGAGGTAATGGCAGGGCCTGTGCCTCAGCCTGCTCTAAGGGCACGATATCCACGCAGAGGAGGCTGGACAGAAAGAATTATCCCAATACCCCTTACTGACTGCTAAACACAACAGAACTTCCCTGTCATTTTGCTGTTGGCATCCTTTTAGAATGATTAAATCTGTCAAGGAACCTCTGCCTGCCTGAGGCACAGCACAATTAATTCCCAACAACAGAAGCAGAGGAAATTAGAACCAGCAAACTTTGCCTGGCTGCTTTCATGTGTTGGGTTTTCTTAATATCAAGGCAAGTTTATCACGGAAAATGTCCCTCAAACTTCAAAGCATTGCTTCAATCCTTACAGCAGCTTCTTTTAAGCCAGATGAGAAAGTGCAGGTCCATATCCTGCAGTGCCCAGTGTTAGAGGAAAAGCTCCTTGCAGATCTTGTTTAAGTAGGGAGGGACCACAGATGAGGGATGAGGACAGGGCTGGAGCATCACTTTTACTTTTGGGTTTTTACTTCCATCCATGTAAGAGAATATTTTCTCTCCTGAGCGTTGTGTGCTCTGGGGTATTTGGTATCTATCTCTGTTATTCAGGAAAAAAAGTAAGAAGTTTTGGGTTTAGTCCAATGAAACACAGGAAAAAGCTTTAAGCCTATAACTTCATGGTATGGGGAAAGTGTTTGTATCCCCCGATTCCACTTCTTGTGTTTGCAGTCCCAGAGGGGCCCGTGGCAGCAGGATGAGAGGGACCTCAGGTGTGGGGAGAAGAGCTTTGACAGCCACACTCCGCAAAACGCAAACGGGAAATCGTGGATGTGTCACCCTGAACTACTCATTGACGAGAGCACAGAGAAACGGCTTTAGGCTGAGAGGAGCCTGAGGAAGGCAATGCTGCATCACCTCCGTGCTGCCTCTGGAAATGAGGCTTTACAGCTGCTGTGGGGAATGCAGGGGGAGGAGATGGGCACTGAGGGGCTGCGGGCAGAGCCCGTGCCCAGGCACTGCCCCACAGGTTTGGGGACATCTCCCCTCATGCCAGCACCTCTGTGCAGAACCAGCCCTTGCTCTGACGGCCACGGGCCCCTTCCAGAGGCAGCCGAGTCCCAGCCTCCTCTCTGGCAAGCCCTCCTCCCTTCCTGTCCTGTTTGCAAAGCAAACCTGCTCTGTACAGGAGCCTCCAACTCCACTCCAAACCCTCACAGTGCAGGGTGAGGAGTCCCAGAGGCAGCGTGGGGCAGCAGGAATGAGATGTCTCTGCCTCTCTGGGAGTGTCAGGGCACAGGAAGAAATAGAGAAGCTCACTGGCATGAGCAGGTTAGCTTAGAGCTCAAAGAAAGGTATCAAAACAGCATCTCAATAGACATTTTTGTCTTCTGTCACATTCTTCAGTAAATGTTTTTCTCGGGAGAGCTCTGAGGTGTGTTTGAGAAAGACTCAGCCTGTGGAGGGTCTGTGTACAATTACAGACCCCATGCCAGGGCCTGCCTTCACAACGTGCATTCCCACTGCTCACCAAAGATGGAATCCCCTGCCTGTGTTGAGAAGAGCTTGAGCAGAAAGATCCCGGATCAAACGTGATGTTTGGGTTATATGTTCAGCAGAAATGTGCTGCTGTACCATGTTGCTGTCTGTGCTGTTCTTACTTTAACCTTATGGGGTTTATTTTTCTGTCCCTGCATGTTCTGTCAATTCCTTGTGTCACATTCTCTCCTCAGCAATAAGCTGTAACCTCTCCCAGGGACTCTGCTTCCACCCTGGCTTTGCTCCACAGCTAAAACCACCATCCACCACATTCTGGGATACCCCAGTGGGAGTTTCAAGGCTTTGGGGACATTTCTTACCTCTTGGAGTTCAGAGCTGTTTCAGGGTGCCCACAGGGAAGGCAGAAGCCTCTACTGATTTCCACAACCTAATGAGAAAGTGTGACTCTATCAGCAAATCCTTCAGCTCCATTAGAGAAGTTACGTCTGCACAGACAGGAGGATGATTTAAGCAGCTTTTCCTTTTGCTGCTGCTCCTCTGTCCCCTCACTGAGGCTGGTACATCTGTCTTTGCAGTTTTTTAATTTTAAAAGATTAAGTAATTTTATTGTATAGGGTTGAGGGTTGGTTTTTTTACCAGTCAAGACAAAAGTAATGACTTGTCCTGATCAGGTTCCCTGCCTACCCCCAGGCAGCTGAACTGATAAAACTGATGGGCGTGAAAAGGAGTGAATGTGAAGTACCTTCAAACCTGTTTTAAAAACCATTTTTAAATGAGTCAGTGCACTTGAGCTTGTTCTTGTTTAACATATCAGTTAAACTCAGGCCAGTAAATGGCCAAATTCACAATCCCAGCGACTTTTACTCTGCTGCAACTGGGAAAAATCTTGCATTCTCATTTGGACTTTACTTCTGCCTTCTCCTTTCTGGCCAGTGAACAAGGCAGTGGCTTCCCTCTCTAGAGATGCCCGTTAGCCCCCAGGGAGGCTCTGTAAAGCCTCGCGAGGCAGAATAACCATGAGAAACATCTATATCCCTGTCAGAGCACCCAAGAAAAGAGAGTCCTGCAGCTCCAACCCACGCTCATCATCTTCATGATGGATTTTCAGTCTGGGAGGGACACTCAGGGACCCAGCATGGGGGAACAGCTTTCCTTACAGTGCCTGGCAACCTGTGGGGGCTTTTTCTTGTTCAGTTTTCAATTATTTGACTCACACTTGATGGACTTCATTTCCCGGCACATTAACAGCTGGTGGGTTCCAAGGCTGCAGTTGGCGAGGAATGGAGAGTAATTACTCGCTGAGCTCATTATAATTGTTCAGTTATTGAATAATTTGGAAATGCAAGCAGGAGGAATATTTGGTTAATTAAGAGCTCATTTAATCACTGCTAAATTTAGCCTTCCAAAACAATGCTCACCTTCCCCAGATTTGGAAACCTTTGCCATGGCTCTGGTCCTTGTTCCCTCCCAGCTCAGACCCTCCCACATTTGGCTCCACCTGCATTAAGGTCTCCCTGAAGCTGCCATCAGTCTCCAGAAAGATGTTTAATTAGAAACAACTCACCTGTAGCTGCTTAGGTACTTTTGAGACCAAACTCTTATCCAGTGTCAAAAACAGACATTACAGACAGGACAGCAAAGCCTGAGCATTTAACAGAGCCCTGGCAGTGTGAGCAGCAGAAAATCTGTTGAGCCCTCCATGTTTTTTGAGTTGCTGCTGGTCCCACATATTTGCTGGGCATGTGTTTCTTCTGTTTGAGGGGTTTGATAATTTAAGGTTTAGGAAGCAGGTTTAGCATCCAGAAGATGCTTTCTGGAGCCTAGACTGACTTCTAGAAGCTATGGGGAGTCTTCAAGGCAGTGCTTGAGACAAAAAGGGGTTTCCAGCTTACTTTCATGTCTTCACTGCTGCCCAAAAAATGTCAGGTGTCTGTGTGTGAATTCAGGCAGGATTGTAACTGAAAAGGTTGGGTTTGAGGACTTTTGGGAAGAGTTTTGAAGCATGGGCTTAAATGGGAAGTAGCATTTCACTAAGATGAGTACAACTTCATTTTAAACGAGTTAGTAGATTTAAAAGAATTATTTTGCTTTGGGCTTGTTGTTTAAGTGTTTTTATAGTCTGTTCTAGATTATTTTAATACATTATATTCTTCATGGACAGTCAGTGAGGTGTAACTACTGCTGCCCATGGGATGCAGCCATCAGCTGTCACATCCTAATGAAAAGGGGGCCTTCCTACCAGCAGGGAAGTCAGTGGCAGATGTTCATAAAGGAGAGAAAAGAAAAAGCAAAACCCTGAAACCCTTACTGACCACAAGCAGATTTATCTCCTTTGCACTTCCAAAGTGACAAATGTTCAAAGCCTCCAAGAGGTCGTGGCTCCTCCAATCCTGTAGGAAGGAAGGAAGAGTCTGCTCTGAACCTCATCCTTCCCAACACACTTCAGAACAAAGTACACTTATTTTTTCTGCAAGGCAGAAGAAAAGAACAAGCCAGATCTTGTATCTGTAGCAACCCATCAGTCTTTTGCACAGGCATCCTTGAACTTCTTCTATCTTGCTTTGAGTTCAAACACTGCAGAAAAAGGAAAGTAATTTTTAAACAGGTTTTTCAGGGCAAACTCTGTAAGGTAAATGCTGCAGAACAGAAGAGTCATCAAAGCAGGTTGATTTTAAAACCTGACAACCTTGACAGCCTCCTTGCAGCAGCGCAGAGCCACGTCAGTTCTGCTGTTACCCATGGCTGCAAAATTGGTGAATGAAACGAAATGGAATCCAAACCTGTCGAGAGTTGTAACTCTCACACAGGCAGGACAAATGACCTGGAATGATAATTCCTGGAGTACTCCACTGGGTCCTCAACTGAATATTTTGCCAAGATGCTCTAAATTAACAGAGCTCACCCATTCTGAGTCTGGGCTGCTGAGAAGATGAAGCTCCTGGTGGGCTCCAGCTGATTTTAAATATTCCCTTTTTTTTTTTTTTTTTAACAAGAGGACAAGGCATAAGGCAGATCTCCAAGAGATCCTGTGATTTCAAGTAGAGAAGTGTTACGGGATAGTCTCTCATTGCCCCAAAGAAAAAAACCAAGTTAAAGTATGAGCTAGAATTTTCTCTTCAGTCAGTAATTTCTTCTAAATTAATAAGGCAGAGGCAGCTGCTTTAGTAAAACAATTAAACAACACCTCAGTAAAGCAGCTGCTGCCTTACACCAGGCAGTGACTTCCCACTGGGCATCTCCCAGGTTTCTGTGGATGGAGGCCACTGAGGCAGCCACACACTGCCTCTGTTCCCCTAGGTTTTCTGCTGGATTTTGGAGGTCCTGTGCTGAGAAGAGGATGACAGCAAAGCTGTCAGGGTCTTTTCTTCCTGCTAAGTGCCTCTGCCAAAGCATCTTTCCATGGCATACCAGGGCAGGGCACTGCTTTCCCAGCAGCCTCCTTTCCTTACCCAAGAAGCAACAAAAAGTCAACAACTACAGAGTCCTGCCAGCAGAGGATGGCTGGAGGAGTGCTGCTGACTGATCTCAACCTTCAGTACGAGCTGAAATGTCTCCAAACAGCTGTTTCAGTCTCTGCTCGTGAAGGGATCTCACCCTCTGCTAAGGTCCCTGGGACAGCAGTTACTTTTACCTTTCCCTGTCCTGTGTATCCATGTGATTTCAATCCCTAGCAAGCATCATTTGGGATGTCAGACCTTGCCATTCAGCACTCAATGTCACCCAGATTTAGCATTTTCTCTTTCCCAGCACCCCTTCAGCAGCAAGAGGTCTCACCCTTCCCATCACCTGCAACGTGTTGCCGAGTCCCACAAAGATCCCAAATATCCTCTCCCAACCCTCCCATGCGGACTTTTCTTCTAGCACCACCTCCTTGGAGTGTCCAGATGTGTCCTCCCCATCCCAGCCACTCACTGCCTTTTGGACTGAGAGCCAGAGCAAATTCTCCAGCCCTCACCAGACCCCAAACCTCCTCCTGGGGCGGTCCCCACCACCCACCTCGTGTAGGGCCGGGGGACTCGAGGGTCTTCTTGTCTGGAGCGGGTGCAGTCAGAATTCTTGTAAGCACCAGTTTTACTGTCTCTTCCCAACATAAACTGCACAAATTGATGGAGCCCTGGCCCCGAGGATAAACACCATCCCCAGTGTTTAGAGTAGCTGTCTCCAGAGAGGAGACAGGGCAGCCGGGCTGACACCCTGGGAGCTCCCATGGGACACGGAGGGGGTCTGCAGGATGGTGGCACCTCCCTGGCAGGAACCTTCCCCTGCGCTCAAGATGTGCACAGGCACAGTCCACGGGGAGGAGAAAGACTAGAAAAACCTCAAGGATCATAATAACCACCTGAAAGTAATTTCGCAGCAATACAGAGGATTTGTGGCACCTGAGGCACTTGCACAAATTCTTGCCAAGGACTGGCTCCAGCCTGTGCCCAGCCCAGAGGGAGCTCCCAGTTCTAACACACGAATGTTGCAAAATGTTCCATTTTATGGAGTTTTCGCATTTCCCATTACTTTCAGCTTTTTAGCTGTTCAGGAATGGTAAATCCTCATATGGTTAGGAAGCATTCTTGGCTATTATCTCTAAAAAGAACTTCAATATTTACAGTCAGGCTAGTACTTATGAAGAAGACTGAGATTAGATAAACTCATTAAACCAAGCATTCCTTCCACACCTGTGTTCTTCCCAACAAAACAAGAATTTTTCAATTTCAAGGCTGTTAATTTAGAGACAGGTTTTACTTGTCACACTGATGCAAACCTGAACCCCTGGCATGCTCCATGACTAAAGCTGGCTCAGATGTACACAAGGCTGTCTTCCCCTTGCAGGGCCTTGGACACAACTGGAAAATCTGTGTCTGGTGCAGCTGGACTAGTCAGAATGCATTCAGCAAGCAGGTGTTGCTATAGGAGAACTAAAATCTTATTAATTTGTAAGATTTGGAATATCCTTTGTCTCCTCTGTAGTACAAACAAGCCCTCAGCAGCTCGTAGGAGGAAGCTGTGGATGTCTAGAGCAGGCAGTGACTTGAACCTTCTCCCAGCTCCACATCCATCCCCTGCACGTCCATTCAGAGCCAGAAGGAAATAAAATCAAGGGTCACTAACTCTGTTCAGCTGGCAGGCAGGGCACAGGCAGACAATGATATCTGCTTTTTAAATTAATTGATCCACTGACTCACTCACTCGATTTCATTCATTATAAACAAGGCTTTAAGGCTCAAAGATTTCTGGTTTTTTGTTCTGTTACATGGTCTAACAAGAGACTGCTGCTGTTCCTAACGACCTTGTCACATTTGTCAATTTAACACAGAAACCCTTATCAGTGCACCACAATTACAGAATTATTACACCTCCCACTCCAGGGGAGCTGGGCCATCAAACACCTTCACTTCTGCCTTGTCCAGAGCCTGCAAATCATAAACCCGGCCTGCAAATCATAAACCCGGCCTGACCATTCTGAGGGCAGAATCATTAATTTAGACCGGAACATCTCAGAAATATCTCCCTGTACAACTCAGCTATGGGAAGGGTTTTGATTACTGCCCTTTTGTGCATGCTTTATGGCTGAAGTATTTCATTTAAGGAGAATGATCAGGAAGAGGACAAGTTTTAGCAGTCTGCTGCAAAGCCAAAGTAGAAAATTAGCAACAGAGTCAAAACGTGTTTAACTTGTATTGAAAGTGATCATTTCTGCAGCACGCTGGAATTCACTGACTCACGGCCATCTGGAGGTGCTAAAGGCATTAAGAAAACAAAGTGAAGAGGTCTCAAGTTGCAGTTGTTGAGAGGAAAAGGCTGAGGCAGCAGGCTGAAAGGGGAAGGCTTCAGGGCACTGCTAAATGTGACACGAGTGAGGCCTCATCACCTCCCGAGCTGCGCTGGCAGCCGGGCACTGCTCGAGGTGGGAACAGCCTGCCCGCGAAATCCACAGGCATTCATCTCGTGCTGGTGCTGAGGCAGAGAAATGAGATTTTTTCCTCCTCGTGGTCTGAATGGATCAAGATCTCCATCGACATGAGTACCGAGAAAGGGAAAACTGGCAGGGAGAGGACTGCATTTCCAAATACTGTGCAAGCTGGTAAAAGCAGAGTGCAATCTCAGTGGAGAGTACTGAGGAGCAGGTGCAGATTCCCTACACCCCCCACTAAAGGATTAATAAATCAATAAAATTCTGGGTTTTCTTACAGTTCCAAAACCCACAAATATGTCAACCCCCCTTTTATTTTCTCCCAAGGGGAAACTTTCTGTACACTTCTGTGTATTTATTAATTCAGTTTTAATTTCTTCTTGGATTATTTCTTATTTACAGGTCTAAATTCTGCCCAGTTCCAGAAAAGGTGCAACAGACACACGCTATATGTGGAGGATACCATCACTTAAAAAAATGCCCATTTGATACACAAGATAAATGCAGAAGAAAGCATAATTCATCATTTTTTAAATAGGTGGATGCAGCATCACTTATTTTAGCATATTCACTGTTCATTATTAACTCAAATGGAGATGGAGAGGATAAATAGCTGAAGCAAATGGTTATCAAGAGGTCCTATTGAAAATTTTATAAAAGGTTGTAACAGCTTTGCTACCTGGAAGCTCTCAGTTTCCAGTTGTCTGACCTTCTAATGAAACAATAAAACAGAGTGAAGAGGAGGAGAAAATGTCAGTTCCAACTGACACGGACACGGCAGCGTGGGAGAGATCTCCTGTAGCTGCTCTCTGCTCTCTACCATCTAAAATTTTGCTTGGCTGACTCAGTAGTATTGCTTTTTTCCTACTAGTCAAAGGTTATTTTGACCATCCCTGTTATTTTACTCATCCCTGTGGAAAGGAACGACTCTCAAATTAATTCCTATTTTCCTTTGAAATAAGGAAACAAAACACACATTTATGGCCCATAGTGAAGTAGAAATAATCCAAGTGCAAGATCACTTCTCTCATTTCTTTTGTGTTCAGAAGTGCAGGGACTAAATGGGCTCAGTTTAAGTTTTGAATCACCTGGTAAAACGTGGCCTTCTTTTTATGAGGTTATTCAGTGAACCACAATTAAAGCCCCATTACGCAGGAAGGGCTCCCAGAACACGTCGGCTCTTCAGTAACATAAATCAGAAATAAACACATTTGCCTGCTAGAGGGAATGGAAGAAACCACCAGCCAGAGCCAAGACATGCAGAGTGACTCCATTAGGACCTGCCTTTGTTTATTCCCACAAGATTTAATGGTCTGGCTGGCAGGTTCATATGCTGAGGAGGTCACCTCCAAGGTAGGAATCCACCCAGAGACCTTCCTCTGGCAGGCAAAAGCTCTCTCAAAGGGGAACAGCGAGGTTTTTTTCTGTTGAGTCAGCAGCGAAGTGTCCAGGCATCTACATAAACAGCTTAAAATAACTGTATAAACTGAGGAACAAGAAAGAGACAAATCCTCAAGGTGTCTGAACAGAAAAATCATGGCTCAGGAACCCAGTTGGTGCTTTTTGGGGGGGGTGGAGGGGCTGGGTGGTTTGTTAATAAAAGAATAGGAAGGGTATCCATGTCTAAAATAAGCTTTTTTGAACACTGGAGGATTATTACAAGAAATTCCCAGAAACAAGTAACATGAATGCTCCACAAGTCTCAGTTTCTCACTATAAATAGACTATTTCCTTCAAAAAGGGGAAGGTTTCAGTGCAGTTCATTATGAACAATGAATCTGACCTGGCAGCTCATGGATTCACCCAGACTGATTCCTTGGACAGCCTCAGGATAATCTAGCAGTAAACCAAGAAGGTTTTATTTAGATGCACCTAAATGTTACAAAAATAAAGGAGAAGGTACTTCCAGGCTGCTTTATTGATTCCAGAATAAGAACTATTCAAGCAAGGCATTTCTTGTGATCCCAAAGTCTGACCAGCTCTCTCTAGTATCTGTTTCAAAATTCCCTACTCATTGTCCAAGAGATATCAGGAAAGAGAAGAATGCTCAGGCAGGCAACACTGATCCCTACCTTGTTATTATTTCAGCTTTAAAGGAAAACAGGCAAGATGGAAAAAAGTACCTCTGAAATAATTGGTACAAATACGGACAATGCCTCTACTAGAGGAAAAATAAGAGTATTTGGGGGGAAAAAAATGAATGCTGAAGAATGAAAAATCCCCAAAATTGAAATCCTTCATAAAGATTAATACCCCATGGGGGCTAAAAGGATCAGAGGAAAAAGCCAGCTCCTCTGCAGTGCTAGCCAGCCAGTCAGTGAGTAAATAATGCACTGAGTTCTGTGCCCTGCTCAGTACTTGCTACAGGTCGAGGTCGAGGTGTGCTGGGACACAAGTGAGAGGTGAAGTAAGTGATTTGTGGGGACACACTCAAAGATGTGCACTTGGGAAACTGGACAGTTATCTCCTGTGCACAGTCCACCCCGAAAAACTTTAGCACAAAGCCACCAGTACTCACAGAAGATAAAAAATGGCCACACAGATCCTTTGGGGATAAATTAACAATCAGTAAAAGATAGCTGAAAGCAGATTTCAGCCAGTGATGTAAAATGAGCTTTCAGCTTCCTAAGAATGTTCACAAGACCCAAAGCAAGGCAGAGCTACAGCTCTTCAGGGTGTTTCGATGGACACTCAGCAGAGGATTCCCACCACTCCAGGATGGTGCCTTTGCTGGATTTTCCCAGGCTGAGACAATCCGTGTGTGCCAGAGCCACCTGTGGTTCAGAAAGGTGCTGCTGCTGCTCAGCTGGAATGTTTGCTTAGATATCCACACAAGAGACTCAAAAAGGAAAGACAGGAGTTGGGATTTCTTCTTCTCTTTTTTTCACTTGGAGAAGGGAGATTGGTTGTATTTACTCCTCCCCAGTCAAAGAGCCCTGACCTCCAGCAGCATTTCCTGGTTTTATCCCTAGAATTTAGACAAGATAAAAATATTGCACAAAGCTCCCCATGAGCAGGCTAGAGAGAACCAATTCCCCTGCAAACACTGCGCAAGGGTATCTGGATGGAGAAGGAACACGAGGAACTCTTACATTAAAAACAATGTCATCTTCATTTACTGGGGAAAGGAAAGCTGTAAAGGAGAAATTCAATACTAAGAAATCTAATTGAAGAAACAAAACCAGATTTCCTTGGCAGCACAGTCATCATCAATGCCTTTTCAGGTACATTTATTTTAACGTGCACATCATTTTAATGTAGCACATTTAGGTGCTACAGCCTCCTAAAGCACCCAGCTTTGACCTTAAAAATAAGTAAGACGTGAAGCTAAATTTCTGCTATAAATCCAAATTAATTTTTTTTAATAGGGTATCTTTGTAAACCCTTCTGGACTTGAAACTGATTAAGATGGAGCACAGAGTATTTCAGGTGGATGATGTATATTCAGGAAAATCTCAACATAAATGTACCTTCCCAAACCTTCAGTTGACTCACAGGGATTTAAAAGCCACAATGATTCCACAACTGCTCACTCAATGAAAAGGTTATACATGAGAAATGCCAAGAAGTCCACCTAGAGTTCCTAGAATCACAGGGGATGAAAAAATTAAAATTTAATGCATATTACAGGACTGAAAGGTAGGTGTACACTAAAAATCTAATCTGACCACATACCTGTCAATTTTTCAAAAGTTCCTGATACTCCAGAAAACATTTGAATGGAAATATCGTTTTAAAAGCAGTACAACCTCACAGAAGTCCTCAGGAGGCTTCACTCAATCTCACTGTAGGGAGTCAAAACTGGCTTGCTCTCCCACTGCATTTTCTATTTTACTCTGGGACTTTTTACACCAGCAGCCTTTCCCTTTCCTTACAAATAATTTCCTTCCAAAATACAAACCAGCATTCCCAGATACTTGCTACAAGTCTACCTTCAGGTGCAAAGCTGTAATTTTAACATCAGGACTTGGCCCCAGTTCACACTGCACAAGTCCTGACCTTTCTGTACAAGTACAAGGGCTATTTACAAAGGTCCTCACACAACTGGGACACATCAAGCCACATTCTGTCATCACCTCTGTTCAATTAAGAGCACTTCTCTGCAGCAGCTTGGCATCAGATTGATGCCACTTGAACAAATCCTGCCCTTGGAGTAATCAGAGTTCTAAAAATCAGGGCCCTGCAGTTCCCAATAGCAACAGGCAGCTGAGCCTCAAAAAGGGCAGAAATGAAAATATTTCAAATTCAGAAGTATCTGTCATTATCTGGAAAGAGAGATGCTTAATAAAAAGTTATTCGGGGTATTTAAGTGGCCTAAAATAAATTAAACCGAATTTGTTCCTAATAAGCAGCAAATTCCACTTCCACTCTGCCCCAGGCACATCAGCCTTCTGCAATTACTGCTTCCTGCTGGAAGCTACCTTCAGAAACTTTTAGACTGCACTTTAATTCCTCATTTGCCATTTAAATTCTTCCTAGATCTAGGCATTGCTTTTAGTAGTCTGGATATTGAAGATTTAAATAGAAGAATCTCAGTGGCACTAGAACATACACTGTATTATTTGGCTTCTTTCCATGCATGTACAGTGCACAATTTCCCAAAAAATTACAGGTGACAGGTTTGGTCATCATATTGACCAGATTACTGAGGCTTAGAGGTTTCAAAAGACAAATACCAGCTTGATTTTATTTCTGAACGTCCATCAGTTCCCAGCAGGAGATGCACCATGTGCAGGAGTTACTACAAGACACAGGATCTTCAAAAGATGAAAATCCAAGAGGAGATGAGCTGAGATTTCCCCCACAGTCTGAGACAATCTTGTTGAGTAGGATTTGATAGAGGGTAGCTCCAGAGTTGTCACTTCCTTTTGGTGCCACTCACAGCTGGCATGACAGACAGGAGTAACCAGCAAACACAGCTCCATTCCTGTTTAGATTCCACTGCTGTCAGGTATTTTGGGGGGAAAGCCCTACACTGAAAACTCAGGGTAATGCCAGGAACCAAGTTCAACCCAGTAAAGCAGTTGCTGGTGACCTTGGTCTGCCTTCACATGGACTTAAAACATGGTGTAATGCAAATTCCTTGGACTAAACAGGCTTTAGGACAAGTATTTCAATATGGAACCCAACTGACTTTATTATTTCCTTGCATCCAGCCATTTTAACACTTCTGCCTTGTTAGTACAGACAAGGAAGACTTTTTCAAGTTTGAGAAGAAATGAAATTACAGAGGACTAATCTTGCTGGTGTGTCCAGTGAGAGCCCTCACAAGTCCAAGTGTCCTCTCATCATTCCTCTTTATATTGATCTTCAGTGTAATTCCCCTCAGTACTTATTATTTCCATAAAAGGGTACATCATAAAGTCCAAACTGTATGCATAAAATTAAAAAAAAAATCAAAGCACATTCCCAGATTTTCAGTGTTTTACAGAAATTATACATTCAAGTAATAAACCAGATCAACTTCAGAATTTGCTTACTTCAGAACTGATTGAGAAACAAAATTAGGTTTTTCTACCATTTATTTATCAACCTCCTGACCCACAGAAGGCTTTGATTGCAGTAAAAAAACCCAAAGTAGTTGGCAAGATTATGCATGTGTTTGTTATCTGTACTGCAATGCACACAGCTCCTCTTGGAAGTCCCTATAATTTAATATTCAGGGAACACCAGTGGTCCTCGTTAACAGAAAAAGTCTTCATACTTAACTGGAAAGGAGAAGTCCAAAAATAGCTATTGAAAGACTTCCTCAATATTGAATCAGTAGTAATTCAATAAAAAATGTTCAAGTCCCAGTAGCCACACCCAGGTGTATTCCCCACTAATCCCACACTCAGGAGAATCTATCCCTCTCAGCAGAAGGGCTGTTCTAGGGAATAACACTGACCTGGCTCAGTTAACTTAGGTCAGGCTTTCTACATCACATGAGTAACTGAAGAGACTAAAGAACTGAACAGGTAACAGCAGTCTGGGGAGTCAGATCAAGGCATGGCCCAAAAGATTGTTTGTATCTTTCAAACTGAAGAATTTTTCAAGAATAATAAAAAGAAGAAGAGGCCAATTCTCTTCTCCGTAGAGCTCACCATCTCTTCTTTGTAGCCTGTCCCTTTGGGACATAAAGACAAACTGTTTTCAGAAAGCATCAAATTTAAGATGGTCCTTAAGCCACCATTTGCAATGCTTATGGAAAAAGACACCTGAAAACCAAGTGTGTGGCAGTGTGTTCCCACAGCTGGGCAGTTCTAATTGCTTGTGAGGTTATGAGAGATGGCATCTCCCTTTCTCCTCTTCTCTTGCAGGGCTTCTCTCCTTCCATTTGAGCTCCCATCCCGTGCCCAGAGGAGTCACCCCAGGACCGGGTCCCCGATGCCGTGCTCCGGGTCGCAGGTGAAGGAGATGGTGATGGCAAAGCGAGTGCCCCACTGAACCTTCTCCACCCGGTGGAGGTTCTCCGATCCAGAGGTGAAAAACGACACGCGGCCTGAAAAGACAAAGATTTTAACCTGTGAATGGAGTTTCACACTCAGCTGCAGCTCTCCCTACACAGCTCAGCTGTTGTCTGGCTCCAGCTGTTCCCCAGTGCCCTGAGAGCCCACAGGTGATCACAGACAAACCGCTACGAGCTTATGCTGCACTCTGACAGCTTTTTACTGTTTAAAACATACATTAATCCTTTGTGCCACAAAGCTGGAGATGTAACTCCACCGCAGCTTGTAATTTATAAAAGGCAGGAGGAAGCCAAGAACATGGAAGCCAGTTCTTAGTAGCCTCAATTAAAAATAAAACAGTGCAACTCTAGTGACTGTCAGCAAAGTGTAATGATTTCCTCCCTGCTCCCCTTCTAGTCCCAGCTCTAATTTTAGACCACAAAAGGAGGAAGCACTACAAAGGTGGCAAAGAGTCTTCAGTAACAAAACCTCAGCAGGTTTACAAGCAGCTGTGGCAGCTTATCAGCATTGTACCGAGTGTTTGCTATCGCTTTCTGTGCCTGGTCTGATCACTCACCATTCAGGCAGGTTACAAAGTCACGTATCAGCCATGTACAAATTCACTTCCCTTAGAAAGAGCCGCTCCATCCATGGCAGTTGTTTTATAGATCCAAGTGCTCACTGCTGTGCTTGCTCCTGCCCAAGCTTTGACCATCACCGCCCCGCCTGGGGACACTCGGGGCCTCAAGTGGCATCAGGTGAAATGGAAATGCAGTGACTTTGATGATGACAGCAGAGGTACACTGCCATCCCACTCGATGAGACAGCAGAATGGAGCCCTCTGCACTCCCACATTATTAAACTGTTCTGAGAATGTGCATGTTCCATGTCCAGCAAGGAACTCTGACTGATGCGGCTCCATGGGACTGCTCGAGTACTCCCACGGAAGCCAGAGATGCTCCCCTGCACAGCTCCTTCACCCCAACAGCATGTGGTTTTCCTACTCAGGCTTTTTCCTCACTCTTCAAATTAAAGTTTGTTTAAAAGCCGATGCCTACTTAAAGTCTGCACGAGAACAACATGAACTACTCCAACTCTTACCCCACCTCCACTGCAGAAATGGGCACCAGGCACATAGCTGGGTTTCTCCTCTAAAAGGGATCCCAAAAGATCCAGAAGTTCCTTTGCTTGCATACTCCTAAGCAGCACACATGGGAGATCTGGACAAAACTAGACTGGCTTTATGGGGCTGGGCTTACCCACTAATCCCTGAGTCCCTTTCATGTTCAGCTGCAGCTCACATCTAATCCTCGTGCAGTTTAAGAGTCTTTCATAACAATTTCATCCCCTTCTGTGCCTGTGGCTGCACATCAGTATCGGGTAAAGAACATGTAAAGAAGATCCATTTGTATGCACAGCTCATTCCCACCTCGGTGTCCTGCTTTCCTGGATGAAAGGCTAAATGAAGGCAACATGCTCCTGTCCTACCAGTGTTGCAGTGAACAGTGCTGCCCTCAAGGATTCCATACAAAATCCCTGTGTCATGAATTTTTTTTTCCCTTTTAAACTGTATTTCACCTTCATTAAAATATATTATTACTGGTCCCTCACCTGCTCACCCAAAGCTTTGCCTTAAACTGACTTTCAAGCTGTTTTGTTTGATCTCTGACTAGAAGGAATTCAGAGCTAGACAAGGTTCAGTGTGTTAAGCCAGTTAAATTGATTTTTTTTTGGCTATACTTAATGTCTTTTAAGTTCT
Source organism: Mystacornis crossleyi (assembly GCA_013400655.1). Classification (NCBI taxonomy): domain Eukaryota; kingdom Metazoa; phylum Chordata; class Aves; order Passeriformes; family Timaliidae; genus Mystacornis; species Mystacornis crossleyi. Next base: position 17,828 of record VYZQ01016017.1, on the reverse strand, counting down.
TTAATAAATATGTCTTCATATATATATGGTATCACCTGCTTCCATATGCATCCACTGGGGTCTCTGGGTAATTGAACAAGGCTATAGTCAGTTTTCAAAGATGTTTTTTCCTCACTTTGGAAGAATTTTTTTTAAACTTACTACCTTTGCAAAAGTTTTGAAGCAAAAGCACACTCTTTCCGCAGTACATTGTTTTTATCAGTATAAATGTTCCAAAAGAGGGTAGAGAATGTTAATTCCCATCCCATTTGACAAAACCTTCAAGGGATGTATGGCAATATCCTCATCCAGACGATGGTCACTGGCAGTGACCACGGCCCGGGCACTCCTAACAACCTCTTTACAGGAAGCAAGATCTTAATTGTATTAGAGGTAACCCCTTATTCTCATGACTTTTTAAGAATCCATTTTTGCACTGATCCACAGGAATCATTATTGAAGAAGACATGCCAGTGCAAGTCACAAGACCCACTGCTATAAATTTTATGTGAACCCAATTTAGATGAAGCAACGCTGTTATTTTAAGGAATAATATTTAACAAGCAGCAAAAGCAACGGACATTTCACTGTGCAGCAACTATGTAGCATTTAATTATTCAAACAAAAAACCACTGGAGGAATAAATGTATTAAATATAAGCCTTTGCTTTTCCCTGCTTTTGCCTTCCCAGGTTTAATTCAGCTGTACTTCCATAAACAAGCTGCCTTCAATTTGCTCCCTAATCTCTGTCCTGAGAAGCAATACAGATTGGAGGGAAATACAAAGGAAACAATTTAAAGTGACATCTACACCCCTGACATGTTACCTGTGACCTCAACAAAACCACTTGCTCTGTCATTTGTTTCCTTGTCTCTAAAACGAAAGTAGTACTGACCTCTTCGAACAAGGTTTCTGTGAACATTAATTAGTAAGCATCATTATAATACTTTGCAGTTAATACATGCTCTGATTTACAAGTATTATTAAAAAAAGGTATCTTCTGTTGTTCTTACTCTGGCAAGAGGAAAATCAGTAGGGCACACCAGCTTAAATTACAATAAGATGTGGAGAATATATGAAATTACTTTAAGAACCATAATAAAATTACCAGACCACAATGCTCATAAGAAAAAATACAAAATGATTATTATATTATTATAATACATTGGTTGCAGAATGGATTGGAAGAGCCCTTGGGGAATTACCTGGTCCAATTCCCTTTCTCAAATCAAGGCCAACTCCTAAATTACATTCAACTCCTGAGTCCCACCAGGGTACCCAGGGCCACATCACCGGCACCAACTCAGTCCCACCAGGGCCGTGTCATTGGCACAAACGAGTGCAGCACTCGGACGTTTCCCAGGGATGTCTCAGACATGATTTTGCTACCCCTGAATCTCCTGTGCTTAATTTTTGAACAGGGGGCATTGGAGTAGATGATGTCCAGAGGTCCTTTCCAACCCCAGTTATTCTGATTACACATGGAACAGGCCATCCACATCAGTATCAATTTTGGCAAGCACTTATATTTTGCAGCTTGCCTGTTTTGCCACTCTAAGGGCTCTAAGCCCCTTCATGCTCCCATCCTTCACATGGCATTTCCCCTTCTGCTTGCTTGGCAGCACCCTTCTGGCTCTTCTAGTTTAATTCACTGCCAAATTTCCTTGTAAACTCCTTGGGTCATGAGAACTTCAAGGAAAAAAAACAAATTATGTGTAGGATTGTCTAAACCATCACTCAGTCAAGGAAGGGAATGGTACCTGGGCTCTCGCTCTCCTCCCTGGGGAGACCAGGGGCCACCCCTGCCTGGGGCCAGTGCCAGGGAAGGGATGCAAAGCAGGGCTGGGGGAATGGAAAGGGCCTCACCACCATCCACCGTCCGTGGCAACTGGCTGGGGGCACTGGGAAGACTGAGCTGCTGCTCAGAAGGAAATGAAGCCACTCATCTGTCTGGCTAAAGGGGAGCAGAACAGTTTATCTGGCACCACAGATCTACTGAACATCTTTCATCTTGCCGTGCACTGACAGCTTCCACTGTCTGCCTAACATTTATCAGCTCTAAAAGTTACTCAGGAAAGAAGGAAAAACTGCATCTCATCTGCTGAATGACACCCAGACAGAAGCACTGCCAGGGAAAATGCACAACAGTTGTGTTCTCATCCTCGTCATCTGTTTAGGATTAATCACCAATTCAGTCTCGTGTAGAGTGTCCAAGAAAACCCATCACATCATTAGGCAAATAAACTGGTAATAAAGTTTTCTGCAATCACACAATAAAACTTATTTAACAGATATACTTATTTAATTACTTACTAAAAATGTTGAATGGGGAAAATGTAAGCAAGTCCTTTAAGCAAACCCCACAAAAGGAATGTGGACTGACAGTGTCTGCAAGTGCCCTGATCTGGGGTGAAGAGAGCATCCCAGAAGAGAGGGCACAAGCTTCTCTGAACAATTTTGCTACGTTTATGTCAAGCATAGAAGAATAAAAAGCCCTATGGCCTAAAAATAACCCCCTAAACAAAAAACTACCTGCAGTTGGTATCAAAGCCTAGTTACAAACTTATCCCAAATTTAGTTACTAGACAGAAATTACTTGCTGTTATAAATAAAGACACCAATTCACATAGTGAAGTCTCCCACAGCCAGCTTGTAATTTGTAGTATTAACAATACTCTCAAAAAAGAAGTTGCTTCTACTTTAAATTCAGAAGGGCCTGGAAAACTTTGACATTACAGTTTTTAAAGAAAATTAGTTATTTATTTCCTGCTAAAAGTACATGAACATTTTTAGACATCAGCAGAATCCCTGCCTGCTTCTCTCCTACCAGCACAGTTGGTTGCTCAAGATACAGCAGTTTCCACTCCATCTGAAAGTGTGACAACCCTGGGGAGTATTTAGAAATGGAAACTGCATAATTACTCTCTCCAAATCAATGCTGATTCTCCCCAAGGCCTTTTGGCTCCATCTCTTCTCCCTACAACTGAGAGAAGGACAGGGATATCACTCCTGCTCTGCCTTCCAGTTCTGCCCTCCAGTGCTCGGCCTCAGCCAACCCGTGCTGCCAGGTCTGCTCTGTTCTCCCTGCCAGAGCAGCTGGACGAGGGCTCAGAACTGGACTCTTACAGAAAGTTCCCACTAAGAACAAAGTGTTGTAACTTCAGTCACATTAAACAACGTCAGGATCATCTGTTTGACTTTTCATCTGTTTGACCTTGCCAAACATGGCATGTCCAGTAGAGCTGTGGTCAAATCACACGGATGCCCAAGTTCTGGGTTTTGGACTTCTGATAGTGAAGGAATTCATCCTTACTTTTAGTAAATCACTGAAGCATAAGCACAAGGGTAACCTCTGCTGCTCGATTATTCTAAAAATGGCCCTTAAAGAAGCTTCATCAGAGCATCTGTGGCATGTGACATTCACACACAGCCTAGGAACCAAGAAATGAACTCTCTCTACTGAACCACACAGTCTAACAGAGCTGAGCCTGCAGTTACTCTGGTATTTTGTTTTACTTCATCTGCTACATTACCTACATTAGAATTTCATGGAGGAACTCTTTAAAGCTGATTCTCCTCTGCCTTCTGTTTTCTGCCTTCAGCTTTGCAGCATATTTTCTTGACCAGTATCAACTCAAAATTTTTGAAATATTGGGTTGCACACGCATTACATAAAGTCCTTGCAGCCAGCAATGAACAGCACAAACAGGACATGCTACATGTGCTCATTTCTAACCAAGTCTTCCATGGCAGGGGAGAATCTTTGGAGGCCACTTCTCAATGCTGACAGTGCTTCACAATGCTCTGTGGAACACTAACACAGGACAACTCCCCTCTTTCCCCACACTCCTCAATCCTTCCAGTGCTCCAGGCAGCGTGAGGTGACCACTGCTACCCTCAGTAACAGCTGCCTCAACAAGGCAGTGAATTTATCAGAAGTCACTCACAGAAACACCATGTGAGGTGCGGGTCTGACCTGCACTCCCAGGTCCCCACTACCTTATGGGCCCAGTTAAAATAGTGTTTTTTTTAATGCCATCGTTAACCTGTCATCAAACACCATTAGAATACAAAACCTGCCTGGAAGACAATTATTTTTCCAAAGATAACAAAACCAAAAGCAAGTTCTACAGAGAAATAAGGAGCTATTTTCCAAGTCTTTCTGACACGACTGCAACAGATCCTCCTTTTCCTACCACTTCTCTTTGCAATCACCTCACCAGTCCCTGGTACAATTTGTGATGAGTACGGAAAATCAGTAAGAATTGCTGTCCTTTGCATGGCTGGTGCTTCCTGCAGCTGCTAATGCTGGCTCCATTTGTTCCTCACCAGGACTGACAGCTACTTCTGTGGATTTTTAAAAAATTATTCTCAGCTTTCAGCTGATACTGATTTAACTTCAAGATGTGCTCCAGTTTTTTACTGATTGGAGCAAAACTAAAGCTAGGATTGGCAGAAGATTATCATGATCTAGACTGAATCTGGATGAATACAGAGAAAGTTGAGACTATCTATATGGGGGGAAGTTCCCAAATATCTTATACCTTTAAATCAAGTATTTCAAATCAAATGTTTTCCAGAAACACACACTTCTGACAGCTGTGAGAATATGCTACATTTGATATTAAAAGAAGAGTCACATTTCACTCTCCAATGTACAGAATTCATTTTGCACCCCAGATTATTTTCTTTCAGAAACACACAGAAATGATTGGAACCCTCCTTTCTACCTTTGTATAATAAATGACTTGTATGAAGAACAAATTCCCTTGTAAACTGAAAATAAGTGCAGGAAAGCTGACCTTCAAACCAAGAAATGCACATGCAAAAAGGAACACAGAACCAGTACTGAGATTTCATTCCAACAGCAGTTTCATATACACTTCAGGATCAAGTGAAGTCTGTGACCTAACATTGCCAGATGCCAAATTCACACAAGACTCTGCAAAATCATGAAATTCTAAATATGAAATTTTAAAATATGAAGATTTAAATACTGACAAGGTTAGCAGCAACAGAAAATATACCAATTTTGTGGCTGAAAAAGGAAAGCCTTGATGTTTGCCATTTATTCTTAATCCTCCTGTATGTCTTGCAGATTACTAAAACATGTCTCAGACCAGCAAAAATGGTTAATACTGAAAGGGCTTCATTTTGAAGGACCTCATTCAAAACGTTCCTCTGTTTCTTATAGTCTCTCAAACAGAGCCAGCCCTGGTGCAAGGGGCGGAAGACAATCCCAGTATGACAAAAATTTTGGAAACAGAATTTCCATATATATTTAAAACGAACAGATGCTACTTTAAATCTGTTTCTTTGTCACAAAAAATGTTTTCTTTTCAAAGTCATATTTCCCTTGGCACTAAGAATTCTCTTCCTCATGGTACAGTGAGTTTCTTGTGGCAGACAGAGGTCCAGACTGAAGTCAAAAGACACGTATTCACTTTTGAAGCCCATCAGGGCACAAGAAAGATGTGTTCCTTCATGCCACGTTTGGTTATGAATTAGCCAAAGGTCTGTACACTTGAACTGGTGCTGACTTGTCCATTTCTGTTAAAAAGAAAATAATCTCAAGAGCCTCAAGGTTAATAAATTATAATTCCTTCTTAAAGCTAATGTCTGCTAACAACCAAACCAGGGGATGTTAAAGATCATCCTACAAATTAGAAAATCTTTCAGTCAAGTATGTGAGAGTCAGGACTTACAGACTTCTTAGGTAATCTGCAAGTGAGACACACTGAGGGAAGTCGTAAGCATTTTAATTTAGGCTCCACTCCCAGCAGAACAGTTCTCCCTGTCCCCAGCTGCCTGGCTGACACTGATCCTCACCACTAAAGTGCTGCAAATGCATCTGCAGCAGCAGTGGGACTTGCCCAGGCAGCACTTTCAAACACAGGACATCCCACAATGTTTTATTTTTAATTGCTTTTTCTTGTCTTTCCAATTACTGCTTTTGTGCTCTGCTGCATCACTAACAATGCCTTTCTGCTCCCCACTGACACTTGAACAAATTGCTGCTCACAGAAAAAGAAACCTGCTCATTTTGGCACACAGTATCAGGTCCCCAAAATGCAGGCTAAGTGTGAGACAACAATAAATACCAGGCTTTAGGACTGCAGTGGCATTAGCAATACAGAAAAGTAAATTAGCTGTCAAGCACGAAAACTGAACCAGTGATTATGAAAGTCATCCTATAAAAGCCTGGAGCTCCTAAATGAGCAACATGAAAGCTCAACAACATGTGGTTTTAAAAGTTGAGCTGGAGTGACAAGAGAAGCACAAAGGATCAAAACAAGCGTAAAACAAAACAAACAAAAGCCAAAAACACAGAAGGAGAGAAAAAACACTGCAGAGGAACATTATGAACATGGGAAATACATCAGCTTGTACCAGCAACAGAAAACAGCCTGAGGTGATTCCTTCACAAAATACACTGTATCAGCAGGAGGAAAAATAAGTGCAAATGCCTTCACTTTGTGCTTCAGCTCTAAAGCTTTTCTCCTTTGCTCACAGGATGTCAGTGTGATTGTGCACCAGAGGTTGTGACACAATCAGAGGACCCCTGACAACTGTGGTAACACAGAGTTGTGTTAGAAAGTGTAATTAATTTTCTCTCCTGGCCGTGAAGCACACTGGTACTATTCCCTAGGAGCTGTGCATTGTTTTATTTCAGAAGGTGTGTCCTGTGGCACACACTGCCCTGGCAAAGGGAACAGCCGAAAAAACAGTTCTGTATTTCATCAGCTTCCCCTTCTTCCCCCAAAACGACATCAAGAGCAAAGACCTCGCAGCAGAAAATCTGAAAATTAATAGATGGGGCTGAATGGAAGCAATTTCACAGTTACAGACTGTTGAAAATTAAGTCAGGGGCACGTTGCACACTGCAGCCAGGCTGAGTGCCCCTGCACTGAGGAGACAGCTCTCCTCACATACCTAGAATTCAGCTTTGATTTCTACAGCTATAAAGACCTGGAAATCTTAGAATTGCATCTGGAAATGAAACAGTTTAATGTGTTACCTTTCAAAATACTGGCAGCAGCATTTTGCAAAAGTTGAAGCTTTCAGCTTAGGGTTTATTTCCAATCGTAAAAGCCAAAATAATCAAACATACGATTCCTTAATAGCAAACCCAGAATGCAGGCAATCTCAGAATTTATCTAAACCAGCATCACTGAAGGTGAGTGGATCACTATGATCCATAAGTCAAAAGACACCCATCCGAATTTGCAGGCAGCAGTAGTCTGAAGTCAGTTCTGCTTGGGGTAATGCCTGGCAGCAGACAATTACAGGGGCTCTTTAAATGCGTAAATTTCCATCTTTTCTGTCTTGAAGAAAAAGACAGAACGCAGCAGGGATATAAAGAAGTCTTTCATGTTTTTCCCTGCAGCAGTATGGCTGATCTTGCATTATAAAAGGTAACACTGCTGGAAGCTCAGCATTCACCTGCCAGACAGATGAGTTGAGGCTGAGCTCCTCAATAGGCAGCCCCAGAGTAATTCCAGTTTCAAATTATCCACATATTAGAAAAATCTCAAACCAGCCTTAAAGGTTTTTTATTTATTTATAACTGACAGCCATCAGAAGGTTCATCCCTGCCAGGCCTCCTGGAAATCGGGATGGACTCATACCCAAGTAATCATGGTTCATCACGTTCCAGCAGGTCAGCAGAGCTGTGCCAATCAATCACCTTCACACCCAGCCCTCAGCCATTACAGGGCACTAAGCCCCACCTTGAGTAGCAAAAGGAATTTCAGGCCAGTCTAAAATAAATTGCTTTAATCTGGATTTGCTGCCATCACAGCTCTGCTCTTGCTGCACAGTGACCTGCTAAACTGTCAACACTGACCACCTCTTCTAAGCCCTACAGTTTTCAAGGAAGTCACTTCTTGTGGCTTAACACCAGATATTGCAAACTGTGGCTATATTTCAACCTGATTTAATCTTTTCTTTTTATGTCATCCATCTGAACACAGAGTGCTACATTACCCCACATAACTCCTGCTGACACAAAACACAGTCCCACACCACCTGCCAGCCCAGCCAGTCAATAAATGGCACAGCTGCCCAGCTCCCTGCAGCCAGCCTGGGCTCGTACCTGCTCGGGGCTCCACTGTCTTGTTGGAATCTGCATCCATGAACACGAAGCGGCCGCCCCCGAAGTCCTCGGAGTAGTCAGAGAGATAAAGCAGAGAAGTGTAGTCAAAAGAGCCATAAGTCACCTGTGGGGAAAGCCAAAAGTACCAAAAATTACCAAATTCTTTATCTTATCTCTGCAGAATTGAACAGACAGATCTGTTTTTCTAATTTTCAGTTTTTCATGTATTTAATAAAGGGGTTCTTGAAAACCAAGAACACTGTTTTCTAGAAATTACATATGTTTATTAGTCTATTCTCTTGTGTTTACATACACACTGCAAGACTAGCATGTTAAGTTTATTATTTCTATTATTACAGTTTCCATAATTAGAGAAGTGCTCCTATAGGTTTCTATCATCCAAGAGCAAAAAACAACGTAGTATCAGAAGTGCATTGCATCAAAAAGACAGGATTTATACTATTCCAAGATAAAATTTCACCAGAAGATTAATAAGCAGAAGAATAGCCCTTGACTAATGATTTCCACTGATTATCTAATCTTGGTTATAAGGTTTCTGGATACCTCACTTGTACTGTTTCACCAGCTACAACACAGGAGATTCATGGTAACAGTAAAACAGAACTTCCAAGTAAACACACAAGTTGTTGGAGGAGTTTCTACTCTTTTCCATACAGGTTTTGTTTAAAACCCTTCAAACTGGATTTTGGAAGTCTCTGCTTCTTCTCAGCCTTACAGACCAAACACCCCACTTTTAAGTATAACAAGGTGATTTTTCCTTCCTTTTAAAGCATTATTTTTGGTTGATACGTACGCTGAAGTTGGGGAAAAGAAATACTATATACTAATGCTCAGAGTGAAGCTATCTAAATATTTAACACTGAGTTTAGCTGATTCTGGAAATATTTCCTTTCATATCTACATGCCACCAGTAATTTAAAAAATACTTGAAATCAGTGTCTGTATTCTCCAATTTCTTTGTGTATCACAACTCAAAAGTTCAGCATTACACTGTCAAACAGTGAAATGTGCAGCACAGCAGTACTGTGTAAATACACAGCACTGGCAGAGTGTTTTGACTGACCTGGTGACTGTTAGAGGTAGGTGCTACTTCCAAACTTAGAAGTTTTCTAAATATTTTCAGTTATGTTTCAAGTTACACTCATTAGTGCCAGTTAAATGCTGGCTCAAGAGCAGTTGTATACATTTTTCTGTGAGGGCAGTGACCAAAGGGAACATAACAACAGATGGAATAGGAAGACATTTTCATTCATACTCATGTTATTATTTTGACCATAAGGGCTTAAAGGAAAAAAGCCAAATCTGGTAATATGCTGCCCTACATGATCTGAATCACAAAAATGAGAGAAACATTAGTGATCCCCTTCTCCCCAAATTTTCCCAAGCCCTTGCAGCAATACAAGGCAATAAATGGGAATTAATGAGCAAGTGCTAGTGCAGCACGTAAAACCAGCCATTCCACAGCCCTTCTCATGCAAATCAGCTTTGCAAAGCTATTTTCCACTTCACTGATGTGGTGATAAAAACTTCCAGTCGATTTAAGGAAGTCTCCAGCCAGTGAAGGCATGAGCACATTGAAGAAGTTCATTCAAGTCATACTTGCAAGTTTAATGCATTAGAATTGTTTTTATCAACTTTTCAATGGAGCAGCAATATTTGCTCCCTCAGTGCACTCTCCCTCCTCTCCAAGCTGGCTCTACCAATTCTTCTAAGAGACTTCTAAGAGCTGACTACGAACCATTTTAGCCTAACCAAACACACCTGATTTCTACAGATGACTTATTTGGGGAATGCAGTGTGCAAGGCAAAATGGCTTTTCTGATCTTGTCCTTATTCATTACTCCCTCTCAGAAGCAGCCACAAGGCTCTAAGTTTTGCTAAACCACCACAGGGCGGGAGAATGCAGAACTGGGAGGAAGGAAAAAAATAGCTATAAATTGATTATGGACATGTTTAGGCTAAAAAAACACAAACAAGCAATTTTGGGAGAATGTGCACTAAAGTGCTGGAATAGCTCTGATAGGAGAAATTCAAGAAAAAAAACCCAAAACCATCTTATGGCAGAGCCTGACGATTGTGTGAAGGATGACAGGACCCTTGCCCAGGCAGGGGCCTGCACAAATCTGCAAGTCCCACACTGCTTCTACCAAAGAATGTTTTAAGACTGTACTGCTGACAATGAAGTGTGCAACAGCAACTCCATTATATATCAGATATTTGACATTTGGAAGCCTCAGTTCCAAACAAATTCCATCCAAGATGAAACGCCACATCTTAAACCAAGACTCTCTTTATTTGATTTAGATGCTTATAAATTCAACAAGATTAAATGAGTCATTCGGGTGATTTCAGGGTTTCCATTCCTACGTAACTACAAACCAAATAAATTTCAGGGGGAAAAAAAACAAAGCCTCAGCTAGACACAATAAATCTGTACTACTCCATTATGCAGTTAAAAATCTTCAGGGAGATTTGGATTGAGATATATAATTGCAGGAGACTCAGCAACATCAGGAAAAAGGCAAGAGGGGTTTTCATATGTTCCAAGAAGCCACAAGAAGCCAAGAAGTCTTTTTAACAATATCACTCTGAAACAGAAAATATAGTGAACTCCTTTTGCTAAGGCTTCATTTTACCTTTCTTCTGGAAAGAAGCAAGGAAAAAAAATCCTGATGCTTCTAGGAGTAACCTTCACTGTTAAATTATGCAGAAATACCTAGTGACTTGTTCTGTTCCAAGGGGAAAGCATAAATAATGATCCAACACAAAAGCATCCAACAAACTGGCAAGTTTTATTGATCTTTCTTCAACTTCCCAGTATTCACACTTGCTTTGGAGGCCACATAAGAACACTAATGCTCTTTTCTGGAAAGCACTTCCTACCTCAGATCAATAGAAATGTATTTTTTTCCCCTTGCTTTCAACTGCAATCTGGGAGCGTAAAAGTTTGCTGGAGGAAGCGAAATACAAACCAGGCTGACTGCACTGAAGGCAGCCTGTGAAGCTGCACACCTTCATCCTATTTAGTCTCTGCTCAAACTATTTATGATTATGAACACGGTGTTTGGTAACTGCCCCAACAGGGCTAATTCTCTTCACAGACTCAGAATTATTTAGGTTGTGTAAAAGACCTCCAAGATCACTGACTCCGACCACTGTCATAAATCAGACAACCCAATTATTCAGTATAGACACTACTAAGGTCTAGATTATGCATTCCAAGTCCAAGAGAGCACTTTTTCTGCTTGTTTTGTTTTTTGAAGCTGGAGATGGGTTAGAAAAAGCCAAGGCAAATTAACTGATGTATCTGCTCCCTGAACAGACAGCCTGCAAGATAAATAAAACATGGACAAAAGAGAAGGATAAAAACAGGAAAACATTCAGCCTGCTGTCCATCATGTTCAGGCACTCTCGGAATGACAGGACAGAAAAGCAGCTTCCACAAATTCTCTTCATGGAAACTATTTGCATGTAAATGACAAAATAACTTGTACATTTTAGGAGGTATTTAGGTGGAAACACTTAATTGTGAGGTTATCCAACTACCTTATTCACTTCCCAATGCAAAACACGTGCAGAAAAGAATAAGCAGAATACTGGCGAGCAGTGCTTGTGCAGACACAAATCTCATTACAGTAATAAAACAGAGTCTGAAATTCTAAAATATGCTTTTTTGGGGGCTGAAATAAAAGAGTGGAAAAAATAGGCATCAGCTGTTGAAGTATACTACTTTTCCCACCCTTGTGGCCGTCAAATCTGATTCTCTGAAACTGTGGAAAACTATAAGGAACCAACGAATTTACTGCACTTCATACAACCAGAATCACCAGTTTACTTTTTCCCAAGGGTCTCTTGGAATTGAGCATCATGTAATGGAATTTCTGTGAATCCCACCACAGAAATTCCCACCATTTTCTCCCTACAGCCACTTCCTACCAACACAAATCAAAACAATCTGGACCTGAAAATCATCCCTGGTCTAGAGCCACTCCTATTTGCTGGTTACATCACAGCTTTTCAAACCAGAAGCATCCAAAACCTGGCAGATTCCACTCTGCAGGACTTTCTGCTTTCAACATAAGCTGTGTCATCACTACAACCACATTTTCTAAATTTAAGGTGTTTCTGCCCACGTGAGAAGGGACACAGGAACTCACACCAATGTTATGACCAACAACAGACATTATACTTCCCTCAGACTGGCTTTTTGCAGGACATACTTTAAGGCAAGGAATATTTTGTTTGATTTTTCCACATCTCAGGTCATAGATACACTGCCCGCTTACTGACTCAAGCCCTGAGGAATAACTTGGATTTTGCTGGGATTATTTTATTTTGTTTCATCTTGATAATCCATGACTCCAGAGTGACTCATGTATAAATCCTGAAGGCATGAAATGTGGGTATTGTGGTGTGGAGGTTTTTTCTGCTTGTTTGGGGTGTTTTTGTGTTGTGAGGTTTTTTTTTCCTCTTTGATTTTTCCATTTTCTGTATTCTGCTGTTCTGCACAGAACTGAGTGAAATTCAGAAATAAACTCAATACCAGATCATTTAAGTCCATTGAGAAATGCAAAGTAGTAAGTTGTAAGCCTACAGATATGACTGTGAAGTTGAAAGGATGTCACAATATTTCATTCTAAAAGGACCAGAACACCAAGTTATTCAAAGAGGGTACCAGGTACCACATCCCCATTGAAACACATTGTCATGGGTCGACACCTCTTCCCGCTCTTCAGGTTTTTCTTCCTTTTGGCTCTGTTTCCTGGAGGAAGTGGTTTGCAGCAACAGGTGCAGTAATTTCCTCCAGAACTGGACAGAACCAATCAGTTAACTAATTTGA
>VYZQ01016000.1:0-16197 GCA_013400655.1 Mystacornis crossleyi | reverse complement strand
TTTTTTTTTTTTTGACACTTAATTATACCAACAGCACTGTTATAAATTACACCCAGCTTTCTCGTTACGCACCAACCAGGCAGCGCTTTGATCTGTAAGAAAACGCATCTCAAAGTACCAAACACTGGCTGCCCTCAGTTTTGCTGCCGGCAAAATAACAAAACCAGGTGGAATATTCTCAGGCAGGATGATTTATGGCCCCTACGCCCATCCTGTGATAAAGCAGCTCCAAGACCTCTCACCCAACACCCCAGCACTACTCACCCCGGGATCGCTGTGCTCCAGCACGGATTGCTGCTGGGAACTGCTGAGCCCCGCTGAGTGGGACACACCAGGCAGGAGAAGGATGCTCCAGGCCAGCACGGGAGCTGTGGTTCCCACTGGGACACACACTTCCATTTCCTCTGGTCAGGAATGCAGGGTCTGTCTCCCCACACGAGGTCGCACGACCCTGAGTGAGGCCTCTCAGGTGGCTGACACAGCAGAAAGGTTTTATTTTTTTCCTCCAGGCTTCCGAAGATCCAAGAAGGATTTTCTTGTTCTACACGCAGGTTACAAACCTACAAACCTGGTGCTACGACAGGGTGGTGAAAAAAGAGTTCTGGGTTTGTTTGTGGGGTTTTTTTCCACTTTTGTTGGAAGCGAGATTATAAGCAAACTAAGAAAAACACATCTAAATCAAATGAAAATTAATAACATCTACAAGCAGAGACAGCCATGCTCAACCCTAACTGCAACAAAATCTTCCAGAAGTGCATGGGAAGCTCTTTGTAGAGGCAATCAACCTAACTGAGACCAACACTTCAAAAATAAACTTTTTCTAAGCACCCAGTCAGCCTGTTGAACTGAGAGCACCCAGGCTGAAGCACCCTTTTTTTCCAAGAGCCTGCTCTTTCTACCCCAATTCAACCTCCCCCCAAACCAGAGGAAAGCTCCATAACCTTCAATTTAAAGGACAAGGGTGCAAAGTGGTCCCAGCTGCCCCAGAGGAGGTGGAGCAAGCGGGAGGGGCCCAGAACACCTGTGTGTTTCCCAAAATTTGGGTCAGAGGCTGCTTCTCCCCTCAGGCAGTGGGTGCTGCTGGTCCCAGGCCAGAGCTGTTTTGTGGGCAGCACCGCACACTGCGGCACAGATGTGCCCTTCACTCTCCCCTTGGCACGGGCACCCCGGCAGGGATGAGAATCAGCAGTGCTGGGCAGCCTGGCCACGGGCCCCCCTTCTCCACAGTGCCCACCCAAACAGAACCCAGCTGCCTTCCTCTGGGGGTGAAAAGAAAGTGGCCTTGGGCACACGGAAAGATTTGTCTCCTTTCTTATCATCTCCTGGCATTCTGGCCCCCATCCACGGAGCAGGCAGCAGATGACTCTGAGCTCTGTCCTGAGAGAGGTTTTGGACTTTGTCCAGCTCACCTCTGAAACCCGCTGTGCCTGAGGTCCTTTCCAGAAATTACCCACTTTCTGGGAGTCTGGGACTTCTCCAGATGTCCCCGGGCTAGAGAGGCTCAGCTCAGTCACCTTGGGGCCACAGGGGGCCCTTCCCAGCTCCCACCCATCCCCGGTGTGGTGTAGGGCTGCTTGGCACAGGGATGTACAGAGTGACCACTGCAAAGTCACCCTCCTCCCTCAGGGCTGGGGCTGGGTATTTCTAAATCCAAGAGGGAAAGTGTCAACTCACAATTGTCCTTCGAGGTGAAAAGAGAGCAGAAAGCATCTATAAATTGATGACCCAGTCAGAGTACATTAAATAAATATCTGCCTATTAGTTCAGCTCCAAGAGCCTGAAGGCAAAATAGCTTTTCCTTGATAAAAAACAGTGAGCCAATGTTTTCCTGGCCAGGTCATCCTTGATTTGGGGATGAAGCTCCAAGTGTCATTCTTTAAAGAACTATTATTGTTGCACACTAGAAGAGAGCCCATTTCAGTGCACATGCCCCATTAGCAGTGATTTATCTGCCCTGCCACATTTTTTCTTTAATTTTAATTCCAAATTCATTTTCCTCTTCTGCACGGCCATAAGGTTCAGATTCCTGGTCAACCCCAAGTTCTCCTCAGGATAACGTCAAACGCCCTCATGGCCCACATCAGCAAAACCACCTGGTGAGCCTTGGGGAAGTGATGGGACAGCCGGGAAAAGCAGCAGCCTGGGCTCATCCTGCTGTCACCACATGGAGCCAGCAGCCTCATCAGGTTCTTCACTTTGAGGACCAAGCAAATATTTAACAAGTTCCCCTTGTACTATACCAGAGTTCATTATCCGGTCTCCCGAGCTCCTTCAGTCAGTAATATCCTCTAATTGATGTGATTTGGCACTTGGCCATGGAGTTAAATTGATTTGTAGGCCAGCAGGAGACAGCAGATGCCCTTTACACTTGAGGAAAGTGGCATGTGGCTTTGTTTACTGGCTGCTGCAAGGGGATGCCGTGGCACAAGATGCCTTTTAGGGCTGGAGGAAGGGGCTTGGCCTCCTTGGTGTCCTGTACCCACAGCCCCTGTGGGGTGGCAGGGTGTGACTGCCACCAGTGAGTGCCTGGGGATCACTCCAGCGATGAAATTCCCCCTCCTGCCTTCACCCCAGGGATGTTGGTGCACAGGGTGAGAGAGAAAGAGGGAATTCCCTTCTCTCAAAGAGGGCAGGAGGGATCTCCATGATCTTTTGAGGGGTGCCCCAACACAGGCTCCCCGTCTCTGGGCTGGAATCAATCTCTTTCTGGGGCAGGAGAGGTGCCCTGGTGGTGTAAGGGCAGGAGGAGCAGGGACATCCTGCCTGTTGCCTTCAGTCGTGTTGATTATCACACTTCCAAATTGCTTTGCTGCAAATTATTTTAGGGCACAGTCATGTAACTCTTACTCAGGAAGGTCTGCAAGTTTTAACATTCATATGCAACTCGCCTTCAGGATTTCACCTCCAGCATATTAACACTGTGGAAAAAGGAAGTCAGCATGGAACCTCAGCTCTTATCATCAGCCTAGTACTCTGAATATTTAAGCTTACTTGAAAGCCTCTCTTTATAATTATGAAAAAAACATTAATATGGTAGAAGAGTTAAGAATCTCACTTTCCATTTCAATCATCTTATTCATACTCTGAGAATTTTAATCTAGCGTTGAAAAATCCTTTTCTTATCACACCAGAGAGCCACATTCACCTTTCAGATATTTATTGATAATTAAAAATAGTGAGATTCCAATCACTCCTATAAAAATAATAAACCCGAACAAAGCAGAATGACTGGTAGAGGTGGGAGGAGGGTTCCTCCTTGGATGTTAGATTATCCCAATCCTCATGGATTCGACAGGGCTGGAAGGATTTTTCCCGAGCACTGGCCAAATCCCACGCGGAAGCCGTTGCCCTGGCAGTAACCTAGGGACAGAAAACAACACACAGCTTGCTCTGTAAGGATTTTACCAGGAACAAAAGGGAATAAAGGCATAAAGAGACCAAAACCGAGTGAAAACATTTCAGAAATGCAATGAGGGCTAAAAAAAAGAACACCTGGAAGAGTTCAAGTAGCCCAGGAATGAGAAAAAAAGCAGCACAAGCTGTTAAACACAGCAGTGTGCAAGTTCACTGAATTGATCAAAGAACAAACAAGATGTGCCAGCAATATTTCTGTTTTCAAACCTAACCTGCAGCACCATCAATCTACCTGGGAAACTGATTCACTGCCTGGCTCAGCCCTGCAATTAATCAAGTAAATCTGAATTCTCTTTCTGCAGCATCAGGACTGCTCTTGGGATATGAGGATGCTGACAGCCAGAAAGGCAGTCATTAAACCCCTCAAACAGCAGGACCTACCCTTGCAGGAGCTGTTTTGCTTGCTAAAGTCAAGTGGTTTAGTTCCACGAGAAATTCGGCACCTGACTCCAAGTTCTCATTAATCCTCTATTATATAAGAGGGTGTGGAAGGTCTGCTGGCTGCTGCTGCAGAACTCACGGGGCTGTGACAGCTTCTCTGACTATGGGACAACTCTGTCTCTCCCTGCTCCTGTGTGATGGAGGGGATGACACTGGGACAGGGATGCTGCAGCTCCTCTTGGCCAGCCCAGCTGCTCCACAAACAGCAGCCACCAGCAAAGCTGCAGGCAAAGCAGGGGAGGGAACACAGACAGGGCCTTCCAGCCCATCTGAGAAGTCTGTTCTGGGAAGAAACAGCTGAGCAGACCTACTGTAGCCTTCTGCTACAGCAGCTGATCGAAGGAAGGACAAGTGGCATAGGCTGCATTTTAAGGACTGATTTCATAGCTAGAGATGGATTTTCCCGATGGAAAATCACCCGCATGCGGTAAAAAACAGCTGCTTTCAAGAAGCTAAGAGGTAGCTGAACAGAACAGACCCTAATTCCCACCCTTAGCACAAATCAGTGGAAACCCCCTCTGAGGAACAGAAAGGGTGGGCTCAGGCTGCAGGGCAGCCAAAGTTACTGCAGCGCAAAGAGAGACCCTGCCAGCTCCAACCCACAGTGCAGCTCTCACAGCCAGCCTGAAATGAAGTTTTCCAGGGACAGTGACGTCGCCAAGTGCTTGTGTAAGGCCACAGACACCATCCTGGTGTCTGCCAGGTAATCCTCATCCCTAAGAAGTAGTGGAGTAAGGCACTGTAAGGCTCAGCTCAGCTTCCTTTTGACTCATTAGGCTTCACTGCCAGCTTTCCTTTGAGCAGCAGCTGATTATTTCAGCCCAGTTTGGTTATCCCTGCTGTCAGGCACGATTTAGAGCAGCACCAAGGAGCAGCACACTGAACAAGGCGAGCCCTGTGCTGCCAGCAGCCCTGGCCTGAGCTCTGTGTGTGCCAAGCAGCTACTGAGGGGGTTTAGCAGGCAGCTGCCAACAAACACCACCAGCAGCCCTTCCCCTGCAGTGCTCCCTCCCCGAGACACTTCTTGGGAGAAGCACATTTCTCTCATTTTATGCGCTAGGTCTCTGAAATGGGTCCCATATGGGGAGTAAGAATACAAAGCTGAAACAGGGAACTAGAAATGATGTGCTGAGCACTTGGCAAGAGCTTATGGCAGCGCCTCGGGAGGGGATGGAATAGCACCGGCCCTGCCCCAGGGGTGCCTTAAGGCACCGGGGATGCCGTACATCAGCAAATAGGAGCAGCTCCCAAGCTGTCCCAGCAGACAGCCCCAGCAGCACCTGGCTCCTCGCAGTGCCCTGGCGTCCCCAAACTGTGCTAGTGTAAAACAGCCCAGCAGACGGATGGACGTGGGACTGCCCCACTGCCTTCACACAGCTCAGCAGCAACGCCACCACGCCATCTCTAAAGATTAAAGACATTCAGGATTCAAAGTAGTTAATTAATTGCCAGCAGCCCCCAAACTGCGAGGTGCTCCTTGCCAGTAGGGGTGTCAGGGTGGAACTCCACAGGAACGTTCATCGCACCTCGCTGTACTCTAATTTAGGGCTCCTGGCATAGTTACTGGAGGGAGATTGGCGACTCTGGAGGGCAGTGTGGCACTTTGAATTGCTGGGGGAGTGTCCCTGGCCACATGGGGAGCCTGGAGAGAGCAGTGTCCGATGCCTCCACATTGCAGCATGAGCAGCGACTGGGCTGCTGGGAGGTTGAAGGATGTCAGAGGCACTGGGGAACCCCCGGCTTCGTCACTGTGGCTCTCCCCAGTACACCCCAATCTCCAGTTCTCTCAGCATCCTCCTCTGTCAAGCTGGCAGCACCTCACAGAAACACGATTTTCAAGGCTTTTGGATGGGCTGCCAGGCAGGAACCAGTGAGGCTCTGGCTGCAGCACCACCAAAAGCACTATGGAGCCATTGCCAGGTGACTGGAATACATACATACTTCTTTTTTTTTTTTTTTTTTTTTTGTTTTTTTTTTTTTTAACCACAGAAAACTTTTGGCTTTTGTTAAATTGTTTTTCGGAAAAAAAGATATTATAATTTTAAACTGTTTTGTCAAAAATCCTGAGAGTC
Source organism: Mystacornis crossleyi (assembly GCA_013400655.1). NCBI lineage: Eukaryota > Metazoa > Chordata > Aves > Passeriformes > Timaliidae > Mystacornis > Mystacornis crossleyi. The sequence goes on along the minus strand of VYZQ01016000.1, from coordinate 10,270 downwards.
CTGGCTGGCTTGAGCAGGTCCAAGTACACAGGCACATATTAGCAGCACACCTTGATGCCCGGGTGTTTGTCACTCACATTTCCTCTGCCCTCAGTCACACCTGTAAAGTGTTTTTCCATGGCTTGAGCCATTTGTTGCTGTGCAGGTATCTCTGATCACATCAGCAGGATGGAGCTGCTCAGAGCCAGGTGTGGCACTGGCTGGGTCTCAGCTGGTGACGCACAACATCCCACAGGACATTCCCTAAAATCTCAGTAGATGACATAGCAAAGGCATTGCAGGCTTGAACCAGAAGTTTCTCATGGCTCTTCTTGCCAAGCATTTGCTGCCCCAAAGCCACAAAGATGAGAGGAAAGGGGAAAACAGATTTGTTTTGCACTAGGCTTTGGTTTAAAAAGGAGTGGGATTTAGGTCACAAAGCACCGTGGTAGATTTTAATTCATAAAATCCTTAGATTGTCAAATTGAAAACTAAAACCATGTCTCAGCATGAAACAGCTCTCAAGCAGGGCCCTTTTCAGAGGGGAGCTGGTCAGCTGTTCTAGCAGGCTTCATGCTGTTTCCCACACACTTGATTTGCAACACACTTCATTGAATATGCCTAGGTTACAAATGAAATATTATTTGAAAAATCACTTTTTTCAGCATTTGCCAAGCTCTGCTCCACATGCAAACTTGGACCGTGGTGGAAGCAATACATCAACTGCTCCTAGTCCCAGGGTAATTTTGCCCATAAAGGCAGACCTACCTCCATCATCCCCTTGGTGCTCACACAGTGGCATAGCAAGAGCATTAAGGACTTAGCAAAAGCAAATAATCTCATCTAGAAAGCATTTATGGCAGGGAAATTTCCATCCACCTGCTTTAGCCTCCTGACAGGTAGGATGGAAACAACTGTGCTGGCGTGGCAGGTATGTACAGAACAGCCCAGCTCCACACCAGGTGCTTGTCCTGCTGGGATCAGCCTATGGAAATGTGTCCCTGCTGCAGTGTAAGAGCAGTTATCCAGCCATTACCTGTCAAAATTACTTCATCTCCATCCTGCAGGAATTTACGAGACTGTCCACTGCCAAGAGGGATTTCTTTTGTTCCATTCCAGGACAGCTCCAGCATGGAGCCAAAGCTCTCTGGCTCCTGCAGCAAGAGTTCATAAACAAATAAACAATTTTTTTAGTATCTTTCCTGCTGTTCAGCTTCTTGCTGCTGGGAGCAGACACACATGTATGTTACCTTTACAGAACAGTGTTTTGCTGTTGATTTAATTCATTGATACACTGGGTCCTCTTCCTGACTTTGCATTTTAATTGCTTGCTGGCTATTACCAGTGATGCTTACAGCTGTTATCTGGTGTATTTAACAGTGTTCAACCTGCAAAAGCAGTTTGGGTCTGCCACGGCGAGAATGGAAACAAGTGGAGGACACTTCTACAAATCCAGTGCTTTTATGTTGTCACGTTTAAGGTTTTTAATTACATTTTGTTCTTCAGAAGAACAAAAAGCTGGTGAGTGTTTGTGAGTCTTTAATGTCGTTCTGCAGTACAATAATTCGAAGATTCCAAAAGCACCTCAGAAAAAAAAATACTCAAAGGAGAAGTACAGGCACCCCAGCTTGCAAACAGCTTACCCGAGGCTGTCTTTGTGACAGCATGTACAGGATTTGTATTTGGTGTTTCAGAAAGTGAGAGCTGGCCATATATTGCAGTCATTGTCCCTATGGCAGCTCAGGGGGAGTAACAGCTTGTGAAGTTGGCTCCAACTTCTTTGGAGAAACTAAAAGTTATACCCAGGCACCTTTGCCATTCTTTTCAGAAATAAAAAGCTGCATTTCATAGAGGGTAAATGGATTGTGAGGATGCTTCCACAGAGAAGTTAATTTGCATCTGTTGTAAAAGAGTTCTTAGGGAAAGAAGTACAGGGGAGATCAAAACCCCGAAACTCAACAACGCAAAAAACCCAGCCAAACAAAAACCCTACCCAAACCAAACCACTTCTCAGTGTGATGTTGGGGCTACCAAGGCAGCAGCCCAGAGTGCCTGGGAAAGAACTGCAGATGGTTTCGTGGTGCTCAGATCAGGCAGGGCTTAGACCCAAGCTGCGCTCAGTCGGTTTTGAGCCGCTGACCAGTGACTGTCATTGTTTCCACACTTACAGGTCCACTGATGGTGCCAGAGGCCAGGAGGTCTCCAGGTCTGAGGTTGCAGCCATTGATGGAATGATGAGCCAGCTGCTGTTTCATGGTCCAGTACATGTGCTGGAGGAAGGAGGAAGAGGGGGCTAAAGCAATGAAGCAACAAAGGACAAACCTCTCTGGTGGCCCATTAGGCTATGCACAATGGAGTCATGTGGCCTGGCCTGGGGCATTCATAAAACCCACACGTTAACATGCAATTTAGTCCCTTAAAATTTTTCTTATTTCAGCTGGATGTCTTTTTTCCTCTTCCTCCTCTCTAAGACCAGCACTGCTGACCCAAGCTCCATGATTGCACCCAGTATTTTAACAGCCTTATAGAAAAATCTACTTATTACTGATTTGCTGACTACTGATTTACTGATTAAGGTAATTACCATGCAAAGTGCCAAATGTGAATATGAAATTGATTGAGAATTGCTGCAGCTGGCACATAAATCTCCTGGCTTCAATCAGGGGGTGGAGGCAGAGCCACAGCGCTGCCCACAGAGGGGACGAGGCAGATCCAGGCTGGCAGCAGTGAGTGGTATCTAAATTAGAGCTGTGACTGCAGAGCTGGACTGCAAGGGGCAATTCCCTCTTCCTGTAGTCCTCTGTTCTCGTGGGACAAAGAGCTAAAGATGCTCTGAGCACCCCAAACCTAGCGGCAGAAAGAGCCGTCCCCTTCATTGAGCATTCAGGTGTTTCCACCTCACAGCAGGGACCTATCACCATCTTCCAACATTTTCCCTCCGTCTCCTATGCAGACAGTCAGACCTGATCTTCAGCTGCACTGGAACAGGCTACCCAGGGAATTGGTGGATCCACCACCCCTGGAAGTGTTCAAAAGGTGTGTGGATATGAGGGACATGGTTTAGCCATGAGCTTGGCATTTGGACTCGATGATCTTGGAGGTCTTTTCCGACCTTAGAGATTCTATGATTCTGTTCTATGGTCTAATGCAAAAAGCAGTGTTTGAAATTGCCTAGAGCTGGAGATGATGGCATCAGCAAGACTGCAAATAAACAAAAGATGCTGGAGCCTTACCTTGAAATTGGATCTGCATATAGTAGTTGGCGTGCTCATTCCTTCTCCTGCAGAAAATAAAGAATAAGAAAGGGAGAAGCAATTTGGTTGTGCTGGATGAATGATGTTGGAGTCTTTTTATTTTACAGACGGATGGAGACTTCTTTTATCATTGTAATCCCTAGCGAGAAACCAGTAATAACATTTTCTACTGCTGTGAAGACTGGGATTTCATAGAAAACAAAGGTGGGGATTGCACCGGGGGAGCATCAAGCTGCCCATTTCCTACTCTCTGCTCTCCTACAGGAGAAACACCTGGACCTAGTGGTCATCAGGGCCACAGGCTGGGGGCTGAGCTGGGTTAACATCTGGATCCCACACAAATCAGTTCATTCCATGCCCTGATGACCCCTGCCCATGCAAGGACACCCCTCAGGGACCCTCCTCAAGGGGAGCTGACCACCTGGGGGACATTCCCTGCTTGCACATTGCTGCACAGCCAGCGGGGAGCTGGAGGAGCTCTGCCTTTCCCTGACAAGAGGCAATCTGGGCAAAGATGGGGAAAGGAAGGAGCAGGGAGCCCAGAGCAAAGTGCCTGAAAGGTGTGGTGGTGCCACAATATTTAACTGGCAATTTCAGGTTTGCAACCCGCTCGGCTTTGCCATACCTTTAATAGCAACAAAGAGCTTGATGTCAAAGGTGTAGGGCTCTTTATCCTGAAGGTAGGGCAGTGGCTTAGGATCCTAAAAGCATATAAAACACATCATAGTCTACACAAAAAAAAAAGGAAAAAATCCACAGGCCATTCCAGTGAGTATTTGTGCACCCAGCCTGTGCTGCCCCATTCCCTTCACCATTCTCACTGCTCAGATTATCGCTGTGTTTGGTCTCATGCACGCACTTTTAAAGATCTTTCTGAACAGGCATGGTATCCACATAACCCAACTCCTTTTCCTGCACAAGGTCTGCAAAAGCCACGTCCATCATTTCAGCGTGGAAGTTAATCCAACACAAAGAGAGTGCCAGCACACCCCTGCTCTGTGCCTGCACAGAGAAGACGGTGAGGTCTCTGCAGGACTCTGTTATCTTTTCCAGTTTTAACCACCTACATGACACAGACAACTGGAAATGCTTGAACAAAGTGTTCTGGCTTGACTCCACCCTCTCTCCACCACTTGCTGGCTGCTAAGTGCAACCAGAGACCCAGAAGAAGCTCTGATTAGTTGATTTTCCAGGTGTTTTAGAGATGGTTTTCCTGGCCTGCTCAAGCAGGATGACAGCACACCATGTGCCAGGACCAGTGACATCAATGAGCCCTTGAACTCAGAGGACCCTGGGTGCCTTCATCTGCTCAGAAGCAGAATCACAACTGTAAATTCCATGGAGACAATCCTTGGCGTGGATACAGCTCGGTGATTTCTACTGATGGGATCTTCCAGCTCTGCTGAGATTTTTCCAGCACTACTTTTCTTTTATTTCGACCCTTTCCCTTGCTAACCTGGACAGGGTTTGGCAACACAAATGGCATGAGAGCTTCCATGGTGACAACCCACGGAGAGATGGTTGTGCCGAGGCTCTTGCTCAGGAAAGGACCCAGAGGAACATATTCCCACTTCTGGATGTCACGGGCTGGGAAGAGAAAATTCAAAGCAAGGCAGGTAAACATATCCTAGGAACTGCACATCCAACAGATCCACGAAAGAGCAACATGAATTGAAAATGTTATCCCCACCCTTTTCTAGCTGTTGTGCTCAAATCCTAATTTAAATCCATCCACTTCGAAGCCTCAACCCAATTTTCTTAGATCAGCTAGATTAGGAAGATAAATCAGCAATAAGTAAAACAAGCCACATCCTATTTAACCAGTATTTTTACCCCCAATTTAATTAATGCTTTTATACCCAGCTAATGGTCTTTGCCATGCATAGGGTGAATTTCAACAAGTTAAATCTTCGCAGAGACTGAGGGATTTGTGATTGCCAAATCCTTTTCCTGACATTGAAATTGATCACCATCCTTGGTATCACCATTCTGAGGAATGGAATGGAATTCCTCCATCCCTGCCCAGAAGAAACTAGACTGATATTAGCTCTTTCATAAGTAAATAAATCTTCATTAGGCAGCAATTTCTGGTTCTACTAATTGATCGAAGAGGGATTGATACAAGCACTGAAGAATAGAGGCAACACTTCATTTTCATCCCTTTCAGGGATCAACGTTCTATTAAAATATGTAATTTATCCCTCTCTAGGGTTTCCCATGGTGCTGTAACCCCCTCTCCAGGCAGATTCCCACAGCACCGGTTACCGCTCCAGTCGTTCATCAGGACCATCCCAAAGATGTGCTCCTGGGCTCTGCTGATGGGAATGGGCTCCCCGTACTTGTTTCCAGGACCTACAAAGAATGCCTGAAATCGAAAAGCAACATGCTGATTATGTTTTTGAAGCTAAAAATCTTTACTGCACGGAGATTTACAGACAGCAGCAGCAGAGGCTGGACAGGATGGGTTTTGCACCATTTCCCACACACATTTGGAGAAAACCCATGGCCTACTCCCCTTTTCTTCCCCTTCATGAAGCTGGCAGGCTAGAATTACTTAAGAGCTCTGCGTTGCTAAGAGACAGGCTTTAAACAAGGGCATGATGATGTCAAAATGCAGGAGGAAAAATGGTCCCTCCTAATTACAGTCCGGATGCAGAACAGGTTTGTCCACTGAAGGGACTGATTGCTGCAGGCAGTGAACAGGAGGGAGTTTAAGGTCATCCAAGGGGATACTGAACGTGGTTGGAGCCTGATGAGACTGGGGAAGAACAGGCAGGTGGAGAAATGTGCCCAACTAGGTAAAGCAGGCCATGAACTGGGTGCCTGCTCTCGCTCCCTTAGGAATCTATAGCCTGCACATGCAGAGGATTCCACAGGGAATCTCAGTTGTCTCCTTCTGTCAATAATATGGAAGTTTTTCCTTCTGGCTGCGAAGCAGAGCTATGGCAGCACCTTGGAAACCCCACTTTATGGGACTGCATCCCCCCTTACAGCACTGACTGGAAAAGCACACAGCATTAAAGACTTTCACTTCACTTTTATAACCATTTTCATCAATAATACACTTCTTCCACTTCTTTTTTTTAAAGGGGAACGATTGGGAATAAATCACACAAAAATTATATAAGCCATTAAAATGATATAAATCTTAATATAATCCTATGAAACCCTCCCTCAGTGGATCACGCTAAGCCACAGCATGATGTGCCTTCCCAGCATGTTTTTTTACAACACCCACAGCACAGGTTTCAGCTTTCCAGGCAGGAGAATGAGGAGTTTGAATCCCACTCCCAAGAACTCAGGGCTTCCTCTGCTCTAGCTCAAGGTGCAGACAGCCTGTGCTCCCAAACCCCCAGCGTCCACTGAAAGATCCTGGCTGCAGTGCAGAGGTAACCAGGAAACAGGCTGTGGTGGCTGATGGAAAGAATTCTGCTGCCAGACTCTTCCACTGGCGCTCAGCTTTGGCCAGGTGAGCTTTTTCCAGCCTGAGAGCTGCAAGAGCAAACCTCCCAACGAGCTAAGGCACCCTGCTCCTCGTCCAAAGGGAAGGTTTGCTCCTCAGAAATCTTTATTGCCTGCAGCACTGACAGCTCAGAGAGGAACACAGGAATGGAGCTTATGGGACATTGCATTTAGAAGAAGCTAAACCCACTCTTTCTTCCCTGTTTCTATTTTAATGTTTTTCAAGTCATAAGGAGAAGGAAGAAAAAAAAAAAAAACTCTCACCATTTCTAACTCGATATCCAGGCGTTTACAAGCACCAAACACTGGAGGTTTATCTAAGGGCCAAAGAAAGAATATTTTACATCAGAGACGCAGATAGAAAAATGGAAGTTGTGGCCAGAAGAAACAGCAGCTAGTGCTGCTTGGTATGGAACAGAAAATGGGCTTAAACCAGGGCTCTCTCTTGCCCTGACTCCAGTCTAGGCTTTAGGCAAGGAATCCCAGACCCTTCGACTTCACTAATTTATGATGTGGAGTAAAATTAAAAATCAAAATAAGTAATAATCCACATTAAAGTCCTCGCACAGACTCACCATTGTCAGGTTTCGTTTGTCCCACAGGTCTCCGGATGGGCGTCCCAGACACCACAACAGACGACGCCCGGCCGTGATAACCCACAGGTAAGTGCAGCCTCGAGAAAGAGCACCACAGTGCCTGGGTTAGCGGTGTGCCAGAGCAGCTTTTTGGGGTGGAAGCTTTTTTGGGGTGGGAAGCACCACGGGAGTGTGAGGTACAAGCAGAGGGAGCTCTGTATAGATGGGCAAAGACCTCAGCACCTTACTCTGATACAAGGAGGGAAGTGAAATATAATCCAAAGCCATGTTGCCGTCTTAATGCACTTCTGTGCCACTGCTCCAAATAATTACTTGGATCTTAAACTCTGCTTTCTTGTCACTCAGCAAAACCTGATTTTTTAGGTATATTTGTCTTTGAACTGGGGGGGCTGCACAGTAACTGCTGCAGCCACTGCAGTGAAGGGCAGTGCAGAGGAGCTGAGGCTGGGGACTTTGTGGGGTTTGGTTCTGGTACTGAACTCTGGACAACACTGATTCTCATCTGCTATGAACTGAAACCAGTGTGACCCAGAAAAACTACTCACACCTTTAAAACACCACACGTCTGTACGGATAAGCCTGCAAAATAATGCTGCACTAGAGAATAACCCGAGCCACCCACCAGTTTGGCATCAGAGCGTTCTCCTTCCCCCTGAACATGATCCCAACGTTTGTGGCATGCTGGCGTGAAGAATAGAAGTCAGTGTAATCTCCTGCAGGAGGAAAAAGCCATTAAATAGGGATCGGTGGCAGGAAAGTCCCTCATCTGCGGGGGCTAAAGCACACCATAAGCTGCTGGCAATGAAAAGAGCAGGAAAGGAGGCAGCGAGAGCGCTCGGGGGGTGTCATTAATAGCATAAAGGGGTGATTAACAGTTCATCTATAAATTATGCAGGCACAAATGGCGCCTTTTTTTTTTTTTTTTTTTTTTTTTAAGTCTCCGGTAGAGAAGAGGAGGGAAAAGGCAGGACATAAAGCAGCAGCCCCCTTTCCAGAGACAAGGCAACTCCCGCGGCTTTTCCGCTTGCCGGCGTTACCCAGCGCAGGGACTCGGCCGATACCCAGGACAGCTGCTGCCCTCTGCTGCCATCCCTGCAAACAGCTCCCACCCTCCGGATCCACGGCAAAACGGAGATAGCGAGGGGAAAACACGAACTGGGAGGGTGCATTTGCATTATATTTGTTAGCGAGCTCAGTAAGTTATCCAGCAGCTCCAGGAGGATCCAGCAGGAAGTTATCCCCTGCAGTTCCAGCCTCCCAGAGGAGGATCCAGCCTCTCAGGAGAAGCAGGAGGCACGCACAGGACAGAGCTGCTGGTGAGTGCTGTGGAACCCTGAATGCCCTGTGTCTGTGCGGAACAGCTCCATCACACCAGGGCAGTGCTCCCTTCCCAGCACTCGTGGGTGCCAGGAGCCAGCAATCTTCTGGCATGTTCTACCATTTCCAAAACTATCTCCAGGAAGGTATCACACCTGTGGGAACTCCTCATGGTTCCTCTGGAACAGGCTAGATTTTGTCCCAAACCAGGGCTGTGCTCCGTGGAAGGCAAAAGCCAACTCAGAACAGAGCTTGGATGGAAAATGGGCAAGTTCACACCCCTGCCCCTTTGAAGGTCATGTCCTCAAGTGACTTTGATCAAGTTGGTTTGGGTCCAAATACAAACTCTGGTTAAAAACAGAAAATGCTTATGTATCTATATGAATTTATTAATCCCAAAGCAGCCCATGGCCTCATGGGCCTGGAGGCAAGATCTGAGATGCAGAGTAATGGTCTGAGAGTGGAAACTCTTGTGCTTGTTTATGGGGCTGTGCTGGAGTATCTGCCTTGGAAACTTTGCAACCCCTGAATTATTTTCTGATGGAAAAAGGGGAAATTGTTGGAAACTGAACAAGTGTTTCTTGCCTGGCTCTAGTCACAAAGGCCTTTGGTGATGCCAATCTGATGACAGGAGTTATGTACCACCAGACACCCCTGATTTAGTGGAAATTTCATCCAGGAGTGTTCTGGCTGCTATTGAGCTTCCCCAGGCTTTTATTCTTGTGCCACGGACAGCACCTACCTTTCATTATGTACAATAATCTACTTCTGGCTGCTGCAAAATCTATTCCCTGTCACAGCTAAGATCTGTCTGTCTGAGCAAGCTGGAAATAAAGCAGCTGCTCCGTGTGGGAGCAAAGGGCAGCGCTGAGGAGCCCCTGGCTGCGGGGGACTCACCGATGTGGGCGGGCAGGTGCATCGTCGCAGAAGCTTGAGGTACAAATGCTCTGAAACAAAAAATGATGCCTTCAGGTCTCAGGAAACTTGCAGCTCCCACCCGTAAGAAGCGCCGAAGAGGCTGACTCGCTCTCCCAGCTCCTTCCTTAATTTTGTTTGCAAAGCCTTGCAGCAAAAAGACCTTGCAGAAAAGCTGGCGACCGCACAGGCTGCTGGTGCTGGGATGGTTACACACAAAGGAGCAGCTGTCAGGGCGTGAGTGGGGAGGGGGCATCCGTGGGGCTGGCTGGATTCCCGAGGGGCACAGAGAAACCCCCAGTGCCCATAGCCAGGACACCACTGCCTCTGCTGCACGGGAAGGACGAGTTCATGGCATGTGGTTCTCGGGGTGTCTGATCTGAACTGCTGGCCCTGTCCAGGGAAGATCCATGTGGCAAGCAGCAGTTCAACTCCTCTCTTGCACATGGGAGCCTAAATCCTCCCCATCTCCCTGGCAGGAGAGGCAGGAATAGCTCCTGCTCACTGCCTGGGCAGGCACTCGTGGTGTTTAAAGCCTCACTCCGGACAAACGAGAGGTGTGGGATTAATGGACACACATGTTTTCCATCAGTACAGCACAGAACAGAGCACAGTCCTCTCCTCCTGCCCCTGCACCATCACATTGCCCCAAATCTGAAGCCAATTCATGATCACGTACTCAGTTGTAGCAAAGTCGAGTGGTCGCTGAGGACAAACTGGGGGTTCTCCCCATGCCCGCTCCAGGTG
>VYZQ01015968.1:23365-41891 GCA_013400655.1 Mystacornis crossleyi | reverse complement strand
AATTGAGAAGTTATCATGTGTACCAACACTGCAAACTTTGCCCATTGTGTTTCTTGGTAAAATCCATGTTCTGGCATTATCGGTGGGGGGGGGTTGTTTGTTTTGTTTTTCTGTAGCCAAGAGATACCTATTCCAAAAAGGACTGTAAAAAACGTGGAGGAAAAAGGGACATGGCAAACCCCTTCTGAAGAGTTCTTTTTAGAGAGGAAGGCCTTTGAGGAAATAGAATCCACAATGCTTGAAAGTTCTCTAGAAAATCTTGATTTGCCTTGTTAACAATGGCCAAGATCATTCAAACCTGAAAAAGAGAGTTAAAATTCAGTTTACACTGGTGGTGGCAGCTGTCAGCCTGCCTCCCCTCCGCACTTCTTTAATGCAACGAAAACCATTACAAAAACATCGTTCTTGTTCAGTGTTATTTTCCTTCCTGGCTTCTAATGCTGTCAGCAAAAATATTATCGAACATCTTGTTGACTTTTATACCCTGATAAATTTAGCTCTTCAGATTCTCACAGACAGCAGAGCTATGTTACCCCTGGGGCTTCTTAAGTTGATGAGCACAAGTGACTATTTATTTTAGGGTGTCTCTAGCCTAAAAAGGGAGATCTGAATATCTGGGAAGACACTTGATTTTGAGAAAGACTGGAGATAGTCTAGAAGATTAGAGATAGTCTGAAAACTGACTGGTGTTGACCTGGACCTTTTCTTTCTGTGGATATGGACTGGTCCATTGCTCAGCCTCTGCTGGCTTCCTACAGTGTAGAAGAGATCAAAGTGCCAGTATTAAACAATTCCACAAGCATTTCTGTGGTTAAAAAAAAATTACTGTGCCCAAGCTGTTGTTTTCCAGTCCCAACCTGTCCAAGTCTTTGTTAGCTTTTGTAGAATCAGGCAGGGAAGACAGCTGTGATTTGGCATCCTGACTTGTTTGAAACAAAGCCCTTCTAGATGCATGACTGTCAGACATTAATAACATCACAGTTATTGCATCACAGTTATACCCCAATTTATACCTTCCCAATTACAGCTGGAAATAATTGTGAAGGGACATAAGGGCATGAAACAGAGGAGATGTACAATTTCTGTGGACGTGTTTAAGTTTATCCACAGGGAAACTCTTAGCACTGCTGTTAGCACTGCAATAAAAGACTACTGTGAAGTCTTTACAATATCACCTCTTTTTTCCTTTCAGACAAGCCCTGTGGGGACCCGCCATCCTTCCCCCACACCATCCTGCACGGCCACACTGGTTTTGAGATGGGGGACGAGCTGCTGTACGTTTGTGCCCAGGGGTACGTCATGGGCAACAAGGAGACGGCGTTCACGCTGCTCTGCGACAGCTGCGGCGAGTGGTACGGGCAGGTCCAGGCCTGTGTCAAAGGTGAGCTCACCCAGCACACAGAGCATCCCTCCGGGAGGGCACAGTCTCCCAGCAGCCTAACCACATGGTTCCAGGATTGTAGGGTGTGTCCTGGGCACCGGCAGTCTCAGTGAAGGTCTTGGTGAATGTCTTAGCTGGCCCAACAGGAGTTTTACAGTCTCATCAGTAGACGTCTCCAAGAAACCACAGGAAAAAAATTTTCCCATATGAACACAAATTTTCTCTCTAGGTAGCAGAATCCATTCAATATTAAAAAATTCTTTTAAGTTCTTTACTTTGTCCCCCGGCTTTTTGTAAGAAGTCAGTTTGTCTGTTCAGAGCTTTTACTCAGCCTTTCCTTTAGCTTTAACACTCTTGAACTGCTGCCCTTACACATATGATAAATGCTGCTTCCTTTTGTCAGGTTGGGAACATTAAAGACTTACACAATAAAATGTGTAAGTTAAGTGAGCTGTCTGTGCCACTCAAATAAACTGTGACCCCAAAAATGTATGATTTTTTAATTTGCCGCAATAAAAAGGCAAACAGTTTTTATGCTGTACCATGCCTCCAGGACTTTTGTCTACAAACACAAGGGTAGCTGCCCAGATATTTACTCCATTAAAAAAAATGAAAGTGGATTTTCTTACCAAATGACTTGACTCAAGAAAAGACTTTTCTAAAAAAAACCACAAAACCACAAACCCCCCAAGCAAATTGTGAAATGACATTTCCTTAATTTAAACCCTCAGTAAAATCCACCTTTATGTGTTAGTTAAATTCTACAGCAGTCTTTTAACTTTCCCCTTGTTTAAACCTAGGCTAAACAGTACCCTGAGTTCAGGTGTGGATGTAATCAGAATTCTCATGTTACCCTGCTCAATGCATAAACCCACCATTTTTTCCAGTATTTAGGAATGGTCATTGGAGAATCTTAGTATTTTTTGAGAAAGGTATCACACCTTTAAGGTAATATTTCTGGCAGAACAAATACATTTTAAGCAAAGGAATGGGGAGCTTTTGGGTAGCTGAGCTGTCTATATGGGCTGGAGTTAGTACATCCATTTCAGAACCTAAATATTCCTTACTGCCCCGAGGCTTGCAAGGAGTTATTTTTACTCATGAATATACCATCAGGCAATGGATAATATGAGAAAAGGTCAAACTTGTTCTTAGTAGAAATAGGTCATGTCTGTGCACCAGGGAACTAGATTCTCAAACCCATCCAACTGGTATAGATATAAAAAAAAAAAAAAAATTAAAGCACCAGCGTTTTTCTGAACAGTTTCAGCTTCCAACACTGTTTTTACAAACAGCAGTTTGGATGATCAAGCAAAACAGTGCAGGGCATAAAGGCAGAATGTGGAGAGAAAAAGGAGAAAGAAGAGTATCTACATCTGATTACAGAATGAAGATTCATAGAACAGTTTGGGTTGGAAAGAACATTTAAAGATCATCTACTCGAACTCCCCTACAATAAACAGGGACATCTTCAGCTAACCCAGTGGGTTTGATATAATCTGCACCAAATTGATAATTCTTTTTCCTTCTCTGAGGTTAGTGGAAATGCTAACTTCATCACACATAGACATCAAGCTGTATTACACCAAAGTAGGGAAGGGAAAGAATCAGGCCATTTAAGTTGTGTGTATTTCACTGTTTTCTCTGGATAAATAGTCTATTTCCCCTGTTTTACCTGAGCCTTTCACACAGACGCAAGGGAGAGAAAAATATTTTTAAAAGAAATAGGAATGTGTGGGTGTAAAATCACAAACATTAGCACTGAAACTTGGGAGCCCATGTGATATTGTGGATTATGACTTTTTAAATTATTTAAATGCTAGGGGGCTTCCTCTGATTAATGTTTTCGAAATGCTTTAAGGACATGGGATAGAAAATACAATAATTGTTCAAGTAATAATTATATATTTAATCCTCCTGATCATAATTCTTTAAGAAAGAAGTCTTTACAGGATGATTAAAATGTGCGATGCTAGGTTTCATTATTTTTTTTTTAAACAAAGTAAGAATCCAGTGAAAAAGAACAACAGAAAAAGGAATTTAATTAAAAGGAACCTGATTTAGAATTGACTGATATTTTGGGGTCATAGGAGAGAGAATAACAATTATTAAGTACTCCAGAAGTCAGCACACAGGCTGATTTTAAAGTGCTTTGAGGCAAGAGAGCACCTTCCCTGTCACGAAGGTTAATGATGGGACTTAATGGAGGATTTATATTGCTGTTGGCAGACTGGACCACTTCTGTCCTAACTGGCTGACATCAATGGAAAGATGTGAAGCCACTTTAGTGAACATTTAAGTGCTATGTTTAGAGCCTGGTAAGATGATACCGTGCCCTTGATCTGCATCTGTGCTGGGTGAGGAACAGGGAAATGCGAAGTGGTCCCGATGCTCTTACCCCAGCACAAGGAGACCACGGGTACAAAACTCTGGTCAGAGCACTGAGAGATATAAGGCCTGTTCCTACATCTTGCACTGTCCCTGAGACTAGCAACAAGTCACTATACGGCTCTCTGCTGCTTACTCCACCTCATCTGTGGAAGAAATGTCATTTATCCAATTTCATCAAGCTTACTGGGATTTGTGGGTGTTACACCTTGGGTACCATTGTTCTACTTGGTAACTGCCCCATTATAATACCCAGCTGAATTCAGGCAGAATATCAGACTAAACAGCAATAGTTACATGCTTTTCTTGTTTGTGTAAAAACATCAGACTGGCTTTAAATTCCCAGTTGCTCACACCGAGCAAATACGGAGTCACAGAACTATCATCATAGCAGTGTCTAAATATAGCACTTAAATGTTCTTTGAAGTCTCTTTGTGATCATCTTTCCTCTCTGTTTTGAACTAGTATGGAGAGATACAGTTCATTCTGGCACCTGGAATATAAGTGTACAGCCATACAGTCGGCAGATTTGTTAATTAAAGTAATTAAAAAAACCCATTTGTAATCAAATAGACATATAATGCAAAATATGTGGCAAAACCTGGTTATGGGCATAACTGAACAAAATAATTTTGGGGTTATATTAAGTGGATTCTGGATAAAGTAAAGTATGATGGAAATTAGGAAGGCAGTACATTACAAATGGCTGTACTGTACATTGTGCACACTAGGTAACAGACAGTAACTTTTAATTAAGATGGTTTTTAAGAAAAAAAGTAACTCTGTTTCCTGTAATTCCTTGTCATGAAAAGATGCTGTGTTCTAGCTGAAAACACAGGGATATTCAGCCCAACAAAGCAACCTTAAGGAGAGAACAGGGAAACACATGGATTTTGCCGTTTACTATTTTTTCTGTTTCTGTGGACAGAATGCATTTTCTTCACAGAATATATCCTGAAGAACATTGTAGTAAGGTCTGAAAGCAGAGGTATATGTGCCATGCTGTGAGTGTCCTGCAAGCACAGAGACTAAACTGACAATTGCTAAATGACATTTGTTTTTTTACTCAAAAACCCCCATGAGCTCAATATCAGGAGCATTAATACCAACACTTCTGTGGTGGGGGTCAGGGCTAGGCTGCATTCCCTAGGATTTGCTTCCTCAAAGAGAAGGCAGATGAGATGACAGGGAAATCATGTTCCATCTCTGCCCTAAAACTGGCTCAGAAGAATGCATATATCTATCCTTCTCCCTGGACTGTTTTGGGGTTTTCCAGCTATATGCTTGTGGCAGGAGGGTCCCTATCTTCTACATATCTAAGGAATCTCTCCAATGACAACACTTGGATACACATCTAGTATGTTCCAAGCTGCTCCAGCTTTTCCACACTGAGGACCACCCTTCTGATGTCAGTGTAAGGAGGATTTGGCTGATTTTGACCACTGAATCTGCAGCTACCAGTCTTTTTGCCTGGCTCAACAATTCTCATTACTTTGAACATTGTTTTCTGAGTTTTCAAGAATTATATTTATTCACATTCATGTGGTCTGTAAACATGACTAGTTAGCACAATTTCTTTTTGGTTCTTTATTTTTAATGAAGGGAATAAAATAAAATGTCTCTGACTTTTGATCTTATTTGAGAATTTTTTTTTCATTCTGAGACTGCAAAGGAAGAGTTGTGACAGACAAATACAATCATCTATAAATATGTCTGTGGCCTGTCAAAACAATTGTTATGACAAAATTTGGTTCCCTTTCCAGGCCTGTCACTGAGGGGTTGTATTAGATTAATGTAAAGTATCGATCTGGCATGAACTGATTCTGCCAAATGGAATAAGTTAAAAAAATTTTGATGGGTTATCTATTTATATTAGCAGGCTTTCTGCTGGAATAAAAATTATCCTCTTTCTTGTGGTTATTGCAAAAGACAAAAGGCAACACAATTCCTGTCTAGCATATCGTGGTTGACTAGAGAAAAGTTTTTGTGCCTGATCCAAACCAAATGGGTAAATCTTTGAGATACTGTAGTTCAGAAATCTGACTGATCTTAGACAAATCAGTCTACATGCTCTTTTCCCTCCTACCTTTAAAGACAGATGTTGTCTTTTTAATGTTTGCTGTAGCTACTTTGAGATTCTTAGAATAAAGATGTTTTTATACAGTACAAATGTTTATAATGATGGTCTATATAGAATCAAGTTTCAATTTCCTGTACTCCAAAAATACACCCATAAATATGCAGTGCACTTTATGGTTGTCCAAAATAGCAACACTCAAAATAGAGCTTGGATGCCAATATGCTATCTAGAAGAAAAATTAAACTGAACGTAGAGTGTGGAAAACCAGACTCTTTGTTCCTGTCTGTCTCTATGTTTGGTCACTGTTTTCACATTAGGATCAAAAACTGAAGGACATGAAAGCTCTATAGGACTGGACATTTCCCAGAAAGGATTAATTATGAATTAAAAGGATTTTACCTTGTAACTGAGCTTCACATCTTTGGTAGTATGTCATTTCAGCATCTCTTGCTGTAAAGTGTTCATTTCAGACTCAGTAATCCCCCAGACAGTGAATTAAAACTCACTGATCCTTGAGTCTGATCCTTGGTATGGTCAAGATGTAACAATGACTAAATATAGAAATTCTTGGATAAATGAATTTCAGTGATGGCTCTTCTTAAAAACAGACCTGCCTAGGTAGAAAGGAAGATGCCATCACTTTTAAATCAAGTTTGGGTTTTTTTGGTTTTTTTTGGGTTTTTTTTGCTAGTGGTTTTAAGAATGTGTCTAAATAACGGTTACAACTTTTTGGATAAGAGGTGGAGCTGAATCTTGTTTGATTGTTGCTCTTCAGTACCAACACTAAAATTCAGGGAACTGGAGAGTTCAGGAAAGTGCTGAGGAGGTGAGCAAAAAGACATGCAGAAGCTGTGTGATCTATTCCTGGAAATTCAAGCTCATGGTGGACTTAAAAGATTGTCATGGTAACACAGAGTCACTAAATACTGAGTTCAAGTCCCATTTGAAGGTCTGAGGCCCAGAAGAAAGAATAGAGTATTATTACCATGTAAGTCAACCCAGGATCATATAAATCAAAGCATCAGAGTAGGGGGTCTGTATTTCCTTTGATGGTTAGAGAGCTCAATAGTTGCTTTCATTCTGGTATTCCATAAGCTAACATTAGTTATGTTGATAGTCTTTTCTATAAACTCTACAAATATGGGAGATTGAATATGAAAATATGTTAGAGCAGCTTTACAACTTGGGCCACAATCTGATTGTGAGAGGGAACAAGACTCCCTTATGTGGTGACGAGCAGTGCATAATGAGCTCCAATCTCAGGATCTCTTTAGACTACAATGGGCTTTTTCTTCCCTCAGCTCTGCATTAAGAAAACACCAATTCATTTCTCTACAGGCAGGATCAGGCCCAAAGACAGCAAGGATTGATGGAGTCTCGATTGATGGTTCAACAAACTTTTAACATGTTCTGATAGAGTGAGGACTCGCATTTTCTTAGAAGCACATGCTTTTTCCTGATGTGCCTCCATAGGACCTTCTCCTAGAGGGTTGAAATTACATGCCAGGAGAAACACTAAAGGAAAAGAGCTTCAAAATCTGTAAAAAGTGTGTTACTATAATTGTTAAGCATTCACCAGTGATCCACTCATACATAAGGTACTGGTCAATGAAGTGAATACTGGCTGCCCATTCACACGGCTAACTAAAAAATAGGTCTGGGGGAAACAACCCAAGCACATGGATGTAATTTTTGTTCGTGGATGTGTGTATCTGCTCTAGGATATCATAACATAATAATTACTCTTTGAACCTCAGATGGATTACCATAGAGTAAAAAGTAAAGAAGTGGCAAAAACAGAGGTTACAAGAGACACAGAGGTGAAGACAGACTGGTGTGATGATTCAATTCAAAAAAGAAAGCAATGACCATAAGGGCTGGTAAATGGTGACGTCTCACATTATGATGTTCCAGTTCATATCCATGCAACAGACACCTATATGCTGTCCTCAGACACACTGGATTTTGGTGAAGCAGGCATGCCAGATATCAGCTTCCAGCAGGAGTCTGGATGATAAGAGGATAGAATAGTTTGAGGCACCATTTCCATGCAAAGAGGATGCCAGCCAGGTAGAAAAATTCTAAAGTGAAACCAAGAGAAGGGACAAAGTGTGACTAGTGTTTGATGGTTTCGTAGAAGTGCTACATTGTGATGGATAGTGCCATGCAGACCTTCATGAATATGTTGCTAAAATGTCTTGGTATTCAGAGTTATCCTCCATTCATTTGCAAAGGTCTGAAACAGTACTGGAAAAGATTTTAGGATTAATTAGAAAAGTGAAAGACCTACCAGGAAGCTTTCTACTCTAGGAGCTGTATTCCCCTGACTGTTAAATCACCTTGCACCAGACAGAAGTTTTTTCCTGCTTTGGAGAAAATCTAGAGGATTATACAAGCAGATGAGGACACTGGACCAGGAGGGAGAGAGGTCTGTTGTTGGCACTTCCTGTGAGATGAGAGGACCTGCAAAGAACATCCAGTTCTCCAGCATGATAGCTTTTACAGAGGTATTAACTCTCTGCAGGCTATGTCACACATTTGGGTTTCCTTAGCATAACTGCTTTGGTTTCTAGTAGACCCAGACACTATTCCAAGGAAAATACCTTTTGCTAATGCTCATTCTGTTTTGGCACCTGGCTTAAGCTGTTCTGGCAAAAAGTGAGCTGGTGTGAGCTGTATCACTGCTAAGTGGTTTTGGTCAGACTGGTTTGACAATATTTCTAATCTTTCTGAAGAGTAGACCAAATATGGCTCTGCCAGAAGTCTGGGAAGCAGTCTCCAAGGAGAATGTGACTCAGGCAGAAATTGAGGTGGGCCCCAGATGAAAATGTAATTCAAAATTGGTTGAGTGTAAAAAGGCAAAAAAAGATAAGGCTTTATGAATGCAGTGATCTTTAATACAATTCTTTAATCTCCTATTAATTTCTTGTTTCCCATGTCATGCCAGGTCTATTGCTCCACTGCCTTCACAAAAGACTAAACACCCTCTTAAAAAGAAAAATTCTCACTATGATTAAGTTTGTTTTATTTTCCATATCCCAAGGCACTATTTTTTATGACTTTTAATGCCAGCATAAATCTCAGAAATTACATCAACTTTCTACGGAATAAAACTTGTGTGAGCTGAAAATCAACCACCCTGTCTACTCTGGAAAATTTTTCATGGAGCTAAGCCTTTAGAATAGTGGAAGAAATATAAATTACAATGCACTATTCCATTCAAATTCAAACGTTAATCTTCATGCTTTGAATCAAGTCTATTTTGCTATGAGTGGTAGGTCTTTTAAGTATTTCTAAATCAAACTCAAGCTTTGCAAGGAATCTGTCCCTCTATTGCACTCAGGTTTTTTACCAGTTTGGTTTTGTGGGTTTTTTTCTCTTTTCTCCATGGCAACATTTAATTCCTTAAAATTGAAAGCCTGAGAGTTGATTACCAACAGACAGGATTATCATGTTAACTAGGTTTTAGGCTTTAAGTGTTGGAGACAGAGTTTTCCAGCCTTGCAGGGTGCTTTTTTCAGATGAAAACAAGCAGAACTCAGTGTCAGTCTTAGTGGTGGAGTCTGCCTCAGTCAGCTCTGAAGAGCTCTTATGGAAAAAGAAATCCTGTTCTGGCCCCAGGTGTTGTATCACTGTAACACCAAGGTGATTGAAGAAAAGCAGTATACTGATAAAATGTACCTTGATATCTTGAGCATAAGATACTGAATATAACTCTTTAAAATCATCTGGCTCAAAAGGGGTGAAGTCGCTGTAGCACTTTTAGATTTGTCTGGGTTGGTGTTTTTTTTTGTATTACCAATTAGTAATTGATTAATTTTTGCTATGCATTTCTGTCCATACACATTTCTTGCTTGAATAAGTTGAATGTTTTTTCTCAAGTCTGGAAAAGAGTCATACTAGGGAGAGAAAAGCTTTGAGAAAACAATAAGGAATTGAAGGAAGTCCTCTAACTGCAGACACTGAGTTAATTATATGCATTTTTTAATCTGGAAAGGGAAGACATCAGCAGTTAACACTGACACGTATTGTGATTTTTTTAAAAAACCTTGAAATTGAGTAACAGCTCAACGACCATGCCCTTTTCAAATAAACAATAACACAGAATGAAAAATACTGCCTAAAATTCACTTCTCATTGTACCTTTATTCTTGACTTCTTGTAATAATTGAGCTCAGTGCTTTTCCAGAGAATTAAATATTGGCTTATGAGGGTTTTTTTTTAATGTTTCCAGATGAAACCGAGGCACACATTGACTATGAAGATAACTTTCCCGATGACAGATCAATACCTATCGTTGAGAATGACCACGGCAATCGCAAAGAGGAAACCAAGCAGGAGAAAATACGGGTTTCCTTCAGTAAAAGTTCAGAAGAAGGAAGAACTGGAAGTACCAAAGGGGTTACTCAGCACACAGACATTTCTGAAAAAGGAAGCAGGGCACCAACTGAGTCCCCTGTGTCACTCCTAAGCCAAAAAAACTTGTTTTGGTTTCCATCAGAAACTTTCAGTGAGCCCGAATCAGAGAAAGAGACAGATGAGTCCACTAAAGCACAGTTTTCTGAAGGTGATAACCACATTGGGATGAAGACAGCCTATGACGAACCTGGCGTTAAAATGTTTTATGACAGTGAGGATTTCCCCATTGGACCTGTTCTCACAACTAATGATACAAAGACAGCGATGGACACAGTTGCCATCACTGACGAGTCGTGGTTAGATGGATATCCAGTAACACAAGAGGTGGCGGAGGATGATGAAGAGGAGGGGGATAAAGTTGATGGCTCGATGGGAACAGAAGATGACATTGTTCTCACAACTGATCAGCTGAATCACGTGGAAGTAAGAAAATCGGGAAATGGCAGCCCAGCTCCGGAGGAAGGGCTAACACAGATTGTGGCAGCAACAACAGGGACAGATGATGAAGGGGCTGAAGAGACACTGGTACCACTTACATCAGTGAGTGGTCTGGAGAGCTTTAGCGTGAGCAGGGGTTACGATGACGCTGCATGGGAACATCCGGCTACACCTCTGGAAACTGTGACTCAGGAGCCCAGTACAACGATGCTGTTTGACATAACCAGCCTAAAAACATCCATGTCAGGAACCTCTGTGATGGTCAGCCCCTCCGATCACACTCCATACCTAGAACCAAGAGACACAACCACCTACCCAGAACAAGTGGCAACCACTGCACCAGCTCCAGACGTCATTACTGACACAGCGTCCCAGGAATTAACAGAGCAAGAAAATCTCACCCAGGGCCTCGGAGAAAAGCCCATCCCCACTTCTGAGCCATGTGAGGGAGAGGATTGTCCCAAGTCCAGTAAAGGTGCTATCATAGCAGTAATAGTGATTCTTCTCTGCTTGTTACTGGTTGCAGCTGTACTGGCTGCGTGGTTTTTCAAAAAACGCCAGCAGAAAAATTCTGTCTATAAACTAAATGGAAGGTGTCAGCCCAGACATCACTGTTACCACCACTACCACCACCAGCACATCGAAATGCAGAAAGTCTAACCAGGGGCCTTTTGGCAGAGATCAGAAGAAAAAACATATTGATGCTAGAAGGATCACATGACTCATGGATGCTAAAATCCAGCAGTGCAGAAAGCAGAAGAAAAAAAGAGTGTTAAAGGAACATAGAAGACAGAAAAGGTTTCACCCTTTTGAAATTGCAGTTTAGCATATTCAACTTTTCAAAGCTACAGAATCTGTACATTTTTACCACAAGGGTCTTTTGGAGACACCAGCAGGACACAGCGTTCTCAGTAGCACATCTTCAATTTGTTCCGCTTTTACATTTTGCTCCTATTAACAATAAATTAATTGATTAATTTCTGTGTTACCTGGTTCTAATGCAATGGTAGGGCTGGTCAGGCCTGTTTGGTCTGTTCTCAGTGGAAAAGAAGGAGGTAAGAATAGAAGAAGGATGTTTTTGGAGGAACCACACATTTGGTGTTTGTTCCTTTTTTAGAGCCTGCCCAAGCTGGTCAGGATAAACCACCATAACAAATTATTACCTGATGTGTCTTAAAAAGAAAAACTGTTTGCTACCAGACTTTAATGGATAGTATTGCAATGATTGCTAAGGTAATTTTCTTCAGCGTTGTGAATTTAACAAGCCACAAATGTTGGATCGTTATGCTACTTTTCTGGAAGGTGTTCTTTTAGCCTTAGTGAAGAAATGTCATTCTTATAACTAATCTTCCTGTAGAAAATACGATGTTTCCTTGGACTTCAGAGAATAAGCGTCATTATTCCTTGAATATCAGCAGGAGAGGAGTCAGAGCACCTTTGAATCCAGGTGTTATGATGAATAGCCTCTTATTACAGAGCCAAACACTGATGAAGCACTTTCCAGGGGAGCCCTGTATAAGGTCAGCTGCTTTCTGAACACGATGTTGACTGACCAAGATACTGAATTTTAACTCACAGCCAGTAGTACCTCTGGCAACTGAAGCCATGTGTAATACTTTTGCCATGTGAACTCTGTGGAAGGACTGATTTTTCACCGTTCTGCTCTTGCATTGGCTGGAGGGGTGGATGTTGGCTATGGGAGATGGGCAGCCCTTTTGCATGCTTCTTATTGTGGTTTTAAAGATAAAGCAGACCTGTGAAGGAAAGAAATTGCATCTAGTTGATAAAATGCACTCAGCTTCTAGACTGGGTGTTGGTGTAAAAGCACTGAGGCTTTTCCGACCGTGTGCTCCATTTCCAAGAGTTCTGAAAATAAACAGGATGAGAGGGGAACATGTTTTCTAGAATCCCTCAGCATAGTTTGTGTGAGTTTAGTATGAGGTCTTCCTTACATTTCTGAATGAACAAGAGGGAGTCTGGCAACTGCGAATAATCTGCAGGTCAGAAACAAACTCATCTGCCATTCAGCCTTAGTCAAAGAGTAAGAAAAGGTGCCTGGGTGGAGTTCATTCCATGCTCTGGCTAGAGTTGCAGCGGTAATCATCTCTAACTCCATGGAAGGTAGGCTTTATGAAATGGAGTGCAGAACTGGGCCCATCTTACATGCAGCCATCAATCCCAGGGCTGGTAACTAAAGAAAGCATTTTTAGACAATGATTATGTGCCGTCTTGGAGAGTTTGACTTCAGAGTGGTAAGTGCTGAATCTTGTTGCCTGGTAAGAGCCGCAGTAAATAAAAAAGGACAGAAACTGTACAGATTTGTAAATATATCTCTGACATACGCATGAATTTATGCTTTTAATGCATTCTACACTATGAAATAACCTAGAATTTCTGTTGTAAACTATTTTTTAATGCAGTTAAAAAAGAACAAACCAACAATGGATTTCACACTAAACAACTTTATGGACACTGTTAACACAACTAAAACATATCATCTGTAATCCCATGGAAATATGCTGAAAAATAAATGTGGGAACATCCAATAAAATTATTGCTTAACGGAAAGGTACAAGTAGATGTTACAGTTCTGTGTAGCATCATTCAAAATGAAAAGTCAATACTATTTGGCCCAAGAACTGAATGTGTAAAAATGTGACGCAAAATATAATTACGAACACAAATTTTAGAAGGATCTTATTTGAGACTTAGAAACACTTGTTATTCATGAACCAGAAGAAAGTGTACATTAACATAATGCTTTGGAGGTATTTAAATAAAACTCAAGTTACAAAAACACCAGGAAAGGAAGTGCGTGCTTGTGTTCTTGTGCAAATCATCCAGTTTGCCCACAAGTTTATGGAGAAAAGATAAGTCTGTTACTCTTATAATTCTTGTAGAAGACACTTTGATATTAAAAATATTAGCTAAAAAGGGTTTAACTTAGACTGCCAGCCCAGTTCTGCTTTAGAACATCAACCCTCCTTTGGAGCATCATCTGGTTGTATTCACAGTATTCACTTTACCAGAATGATTCAAGGAGTTTGGGAAAACCAATAAACAGATGGGAATAAGCAGCTCTTAAGTGATACATTTGACTTAGACTTCCTTCTGTGTGCGCAACTTGGCTAATCACAGATAATGGGAATGGCAAATAATATATACATTACATGATGAATACAAAATCTTAAGATGATTATATCAAAATACAGTAGGAGATTAATTACTTAGGAATGCAAGCTGAAACTGGTATCTGCATGTTGAAATTAGGAGAGGAAAAATAAAAGGGGTCAATATCAGAAGTGCTTTTGTGTTGGTGACATCCAGCCATAGATCTGTTACTCTGTGATAAAAGTCATGTATCATTCTCTTCTCGGGAAACCACATATTACAACAGGCTGGTCAGAATCTGCCCACTGGGGTCAAGACTGAGATATCATCTCCCTTTCCTCTATTAACCTATTAACTTGGTCCCCATTTCATACAGATCTTGTGCTGCTGTGTCTGGACAGAGACTGTACAATTTTGCTTCAGCAGGCTGAGAAGTGACAGTGTGGGGTGTAACATCAAAGCTACTGGCAGTGTTTGAAGGTTCAAACCCCTGCAACAAAAAGGTGTTTGCTCCCCTTTGTACAGAAACACTGGGTTCCTGCATTTTAGGGGTTTGCTAAGCTCTCAGGCTGAAATCCCCTCAATTTCTGTGCTTGTCCCAGCAATACCTGGTTATTGTGTTGTAGTGCCTTATTGCTTACTGTACCTCAAAGATTTGTTGCCATGGGCATTGGACCCAGCATAGATTGATTTTTGTCTTCTATGATTTACCTTTTTTTTATACCCAGTAATTTGTGATGCAAAGATACAACATAATACATAGCTGTGGAAGATCAGAACATGTAGCTATCAGTGACCATTTAAAAATTACCCTTGATAAGAAATTACTACACCATTGTAGGACTTGTCAAGTACAGGATTTCTACCAGCTCAGGATAATACTTTTTAGATAAGTGATAGTAAGAATGGGGCAAAGGCAGAAAGACCCTTTTTTATTTTCCTTTGCAGTTAATAGTCATATAAAATTACTCCTCTGACTCCCATATTTCCACTTCAAAGTAAGCAAGTTCCATTGTCTTGCAAAAGAATTAATCAGGAAAAAAAAGCACATTTGTTACTTCATGATACTGAAAAGACTGACCCATGAGATATATCAATGGGAAGAAAAAGTTAAAAACAATCAAAGAAAACTTAGAAAGTTTTTCTACAGGAAAGGTTAACATTTATAAACTTCAAAGTTCGAATCCTCTACAGAATTTTGTTTTCATATAGCATCAGTACTTTAAGGAGAGAGAAGAGGGTAAGGAGGAGAGATGGATGCCTAAACCACTGAATATTTCCTTGCCAAAAATAAATAAATAAAAAGGTATCTATTTATTTCAATATTTTTGCCTATGCACTGAAGAGGACTTAAGAGACAACCCCTTGATTTGCTGTGGTGTGCAACCCAACTTTGGCAATTTCTTACTTAACTCCTTTTTTGTATAGAGCTTAAACTCTCCACACTAGGTCATTCAAGTCTTGAGTCACCAGGAAAAAGAAGTCGCTGTTTAAAGTATGGCAGACGACCAAAAGCTCAGACAGCTGCAATGAAGGATTAGTTGTGGGTTTTTCTCACTGCCTTGCTACAAACTGCATCACAGCTCTATGTTCAAACATTATTAAATGGGTATGTTTTCTCTGGCACTGACTACTTCTCCCCACAGTTTAAGTATTGAATTTTTTTAACTGAAGTAGCTTTGGTTTACAGCTCACATTAGAACTTAAAAACATATTTCCATAGTAGCTGGCATATGCAGGCAACTGTTTATTCTCAGTACCAGCCATAATAAACACTTGTACATTTATAATCCAACAAATCTTTGTCTAATCACAACTCCGTTTTCAGAGCTGTAAAATTTGCATGCTATTTAAACCATTTTTCATGAAGACTCTCTTGAAATGGAAAGATTTTATAAACTTTTAAGTGTGCCTCCATTATCAATACAGACCAATAATTCACTGTAAAGGATGTGAAGATATGTGGTGGGTATTGATGGCAGCAGTCTACTGAGAAAAAACTTTGTAAAGCAGGACATTCTATCAGATTTTCAGGGGCATAGTTTGTCATGGAGAAATGACATGTCCTTGGTTGGATGGGCTCTTCGGATGAATTAAGAACAGCAACTGACTAACTTTTGGGTTTTTATTCTAGCATTCCAAAGCAGTAAACCTCTGGAAAATGGAGCAATTTGAATTTGCTTTTGGCTCATGCCTTGTCAACAGAAGTAATGAAGGCCTGCTTGCAGAACTGCTACGGCAAATGAAAGGGCCCAGCAGGACATTTGTAGTCCCATTTAATTTGCCAGAACTGATCATTCTAAAAGTATTTGTTTTTTATAGTTGATTTTATTGGCAACTGCGATTGCCGAGGCACAGAAGTATGGAGCCTGAAATGCTCTTTTATGGGAGCAAAATTAAGCTTTGAGGAGAAAAATCACTACCACCCTTCCTCCTTTTTTTAATGAATGTTGCTATTTATGAGGATGAATTAGCAAGGAACCAGTAATAAAAAGAATTGCTATCGATAAGAGTAGGCATTAATTTGAAAAGGATTACACTCTTAGCAGAGTCTGTGAAATGCACTGATTTTCAACCTGTGCATCTTCTCCTTTGTCCAAGCTTTAGTTCTTGCGTAAGAATGACGGTCCTGACAGCCAGCATTTGTATTTTTCACCTAAACAAATGTCCACCTCAGTGTGACACTGTTTCTGACTCAGTTTAATTTCAGTTTCCAAGCAGTTCCCCATCATGCAGGACCCCATTCAACAAGAAAACAAGCCCAGGACTCACATGCATGCAGCCCCCTGTGCTACAAATCTGCCAGAAGATGGACTTCACCCACCATTCACCTCTAAGAGGTGACAGAACAACATTCAGATGGAACTATTGCAGACTTGCTTGTAAGCAGTGACAGAGCATCAGAGGCCAACAGCAGCTACCAGAATAGCCAGCTTTGTTATTCGAAACGTGAGTAATTATTAAAAAGTGTAACTGTACAGCTCTACAACAGGCAATACTACCACCAAGGTGGACAGAAACACAGTACCAATACTGCGTTCAAGCCTGTCACAAGAACACGGTGTGTACAACAAAACGATGTTTCCATGAGCATCAGCATCACACTGTAAACCCAGCCACAAGAAGAAATGGAGACAAATGTAAATATCCCATCAGGGTAGGCAGAAGCTGCTAACATCTGAGGCAGACAACTCACAACTGCAGGAATTTGGGATGGCAGAAGGGAGGCAGGAATATGCATACAGCCTCACAAGAAGAGCTGGCAGGATCAGAGAAGTGGAAGAAGGCACTAAGTTATTACAGTCACATGCAAATGTTGGCATTTAACAATAGCAGCAGGAAAAGAAAATCTCAGTTAAATGAACCTGAGAATGCTGAAAAAAGCCACAATAAATAACGAAGAACTGGAAGAGGAGCTATTTCTCATTAGAAAAGAACAAGGGTTTGAGAACTACTTGTACTTATTAAGATGGAACTGGCTTGGGACTATATGTAGTGGAAATTAAGAAAGCCAGAAAAAATCCGCAGACACTTGAACAAAATGAAAAATGGATCACGGTGCCATTTCACGAGGCCAGGAGAGTATCCGTTGCCTCCTCAAGTTAAATGGAATGGTAAAGGACATCAGACTTACTTTGAGTAGGTTTAAGAAAAATAAATCATTGGCTAATGGACATCTAATAGTACATCATGAAATCCCCACCTGAGAAGGCAAAATGGCAGGGGATTGTAGCTGTAAGATCAAGAGCTGAGGAAATGTGTGAACGTGAGAAAGGATCAGCTAAGGAAGCCTTGAAGACAGAATCACAAGCTTGCCAGAAAATTGATAATACCTGAGAGACTTGCAATAACCATTGAAAAACTCTTCAACGAAGAGGAAAAATCAGGATTCATAGGCACCAAATGTATCCCCAGTGTAATCTGCTGAAGTCAAATGAATCACAGAACAGGTAACTGGTGGTCAGTTTCTACTGGCAAAGTGAAAATATGGCAGTATTTTACCATGTTCTTTGCTCTTTGAAAAAGATAATACGAATCTCAGACAATTAGTGCTGGAAAGGGGAATGGAGTTCTTTAACTGGAGAGAAATAATTCTGGGTGGCAAAACAAAAAGGTCCTGGAATTTATTTTCTGTCGCCTCTTACCTACTGCAGTCCATGCTACCTGCTCCACCAACAGGCAAAACCTGATTAGAAGCTGTATGCACATGTGATTTCCACACGGGATGTAGCCATGGAACACCCTGGGCTCCAGAACCTGAATTACAACCATCGCTCTTGGAGCCTTTGAGGCTTTGCACTGCAGTACCTGCAGACAGCACACAAGAGCTGCGGCACCACAGGGCACCACAGAAACAAACAGCCAGGCAACAGCCAGAGCTTGGCAGAGCTCTTAAGTCAGTTTGGTAAATGGCGCCAGCAAAAAAAAATTAAACTGAAAATGCTGTAGAACAAAGGCAATCTGGATGGATACAGACATCTCCAACCAGCTCCACACCCTTTAATGGTGGGATTTCTGTATTTGAATGCTAGAGTATCAAAGATGAATAGGATATCACAGAATCATGTAATCACAGAACCACAGAATATGCTGAGCTGGCAGGGACCCACAAGGATCATGGAGTCCAGCTCCTGGCCTTATGTAGGACACCCCAAGAGTCACACCATGTGCCTGAGAGTATTGTCCAAATGCTTCTTGAACTCTGTCAG
>VYZQ01015968.1:12392-22652 GCA_013400655.1 Mystacornis crossleyi | reverse complement strand
TAGAGTATCAAAGATGAATAGGATATCACAGAATCATGTAATCACAGAACCACAGAATATGCTGAGCTGGCAGGGACCCACAAGGATCATGGAGTCCAGCTCCTGGCCTTATGTAGGACACCCCAAGAGTCACACCATGTGCCTGAGAGTATTGTCCAAATGCTTCTTGAACTCTGTCAGGCTTGGTGCTATGACCACTTCCCTGGGGAGCCTGTTCCAGTGCCCAACCACCACCCCCTGGGTGAAGAACCTTCTTCTAATATCCAACCTAAACCTCCCCTGACAGAGTTCATTTCCATTGGTCCTGTCATTTCCTTGGGTCCTGTCTCTGGTCACCACAGAGAACAGTGCCTGCCCCTCCTCTTCCCTCACAAGAAAGTTGTAGACTGCAATGAGGTCTCCCCTCATCACTGCTTGAGCTTGTCAGGACAATATCTGGAGTTGTCCATGCAGGCTGGAAAGCAGAAAGACAAGAGAGGACTCCAGAGCAGTAACCTCTCCTTTGAGCATATACATACCTCCAACAAGAGAAAACTAAGGATAAATTGGAGAAGCTACCCCAGTAGGATATTACATGTATTTTGTGGGGTGAAGTGATAGTTTACAATCAACTGCTTCTAAGCAATGTTTAAAAGCAAATTTCAATTTTTACATACAACTAAAATGAGCGGAGTGCTAATACTGGGTAGAACAAAACCGTGAGGAAATGTGATGCGTACATGCTCTGCCAGTTCAAGGTACACAGCAAGCTAGATCCTGGTCTCTTACCCCAAGATGAGCTGGGCAAATTTCCTAAAGTTAAAAGGCTCTTGATAGATTTTCATTTTGAGATTAAATCAGTCTGCCCATCAACTTCAGTGGATTAGTTGTGATTTATATTAGAGCAGTTAAAGCGAGTCTGATCTTCCAAACATCTTTCACACTCAAATTCAAATGTTCCACTGCTGTCATATGCTGAAGGACACTGAAACCTCATCCTATGGATTCTCCTTCTTATTCCCTATAGACACTCAACACTGTAGACTACTACAGGTTACATAAACTATAGCAGCAACAACTTGGCAAGCTAGTGTAGAACAGGTTTGGCCATTCTAAAAACTCAAAGCAGATCACGGGTTTGTAATTCACTTCCATTTAGCTGAATTACTGTTCAGTCATAGGAGGTGAATGCTCATTTGAATGCTCATATGCACTGAATGCTCATCTCCCCTTGATGCAAGCAGGATGAAACCACTTGCAGGACTTGATCCTTTAAAACAAAAGAGGAAAGCACAGGATGAAATCCTGTATCCTTCTCTGACTTCAAAGGGATTTTTCCTCTTCAGTAGACTTAGGCACTAATTCATTACTCTTCTCTATCACACTTTTTTTGGTCTCTGTATTGGATTCTGCCATGCAGTTAATAAAAATTACAGGAATTCACATGTAAATATTTTTTATAATTCTATTCAAAATCACCTGTTTCCACCAGTACTTACCTTTGAATGAAAACTATGCAGATAGTCCCACCGGTCTGAAAAAAACACACAAACTGTTTTGTACAGAAGGGAATACTAAATCCATCAATCATCAGTATTTCACACAAGACTGGCCCCACCTCAACAGGGACCACAGGTTGTTTCAACAGAAAGAGTAAGAACTGGTAGGAAGAAACAATTATTTTTATTTTCAGTTTCACACAGTGGAATTTAATTTAGTTTTCAGGAAAGATCAACACTGCAGTCAGAATTCTTTAAGCAATGTTTACAAGATCATTAGTTGTGCTTTGAAATCACCTTATTTCATCTATTTAAATGTACCTTAATATCTTTCAGGTGCCCTGGGATTCATTATCATTTTATTCACCATCACACAAAAAGACATATATAAATAATACAACTCATAGCTCAGAAAGAGGAACTGTTGTGTCTTCCACAGCTCATAATCTGACAAAAATTCTTGAGCATTCAGCCTTACTACTACAACTTAGTAGCACAGCACCGAATTGAGGAACCTTAGTGTTATCCCAGAAAACAAAAACAGTCTGTTTTGTTGTGTTCGTGTAAGGGAAAGAAAGCTCAAGGGGGAAACTCATATGCAGCAGTCCTGCACAGTGAAAAGCCATGCTCACAGAAGAGTCAGTGCAGCATGGAAGTGACCTTTCAGGAGTGATCTTGGGACAAAAGGTGCAGCTTAAAGAAGCACCTTTGAGGTATATCTAACTGGAACTACAGGTGACCAGAAACAATGGGAAGGAGCAATGGTGAGTCTTCACTTCTGTAAAATACTTCGTGGTGGTTTCACTCATCAGGATTCCTTCTTTTCCTCCACTTCTAACAGGTCATCAAGGAATTCCACAACTTCACCCTAGAAATGATTAATTTTAACAGAAATAAATTAACCCTGTACTGCAAAATTGGTGGGAAATTTCTGCTATTTTGATCAAAAAATAAACTGTAATAATAGGTGTCCAAATATTTTTAATACCCTCCATGCAGACGCTAGTACAACAAGCCTATAAAATGCAGGTAAATGGCCCATACAGGGGTAGCACAAGCACTTGCAGTGACACAGACCTTAGAAGAAAATGTTATAAAGAAGAAAATGTTATAAATTTCACAGTAAATCCTCTCATACTTTTACAGGTACTTAAATAGACAAATCCTCAATCTAAAAGAGGAATAATTCTTCAAAGCACCTGTTAAATTAGGAAGTTGTTAGAATACCATAAAACGTTAAAAAACTTTAGAAAGCTTCAAAATTAAAAGCCAAAGTGTTTTGTAGAACCATAACTTTGACTTTGTATGTCTGCTCTAGCCATTTACATCCCCCATCACACCCTTCAACACACACCTTCTCCATTTTCAACCACAAATCTTCACACACCATGCTTCAATGCAGCAAAAATGTGAAGAACCAGAGATACTAGAATGCTTTCCATACTGGAAACAAATACACTGGGTTTAGATTCAGATCAGAAAATATGACATTTACAAGCTCCACTCTGCTAACACAGGGGCACCAACACAACACAACAATCCAACTTTCTTAAACTACTCCTAATGCAGTTCTGTGTCCTATACCACAGAGAGATGGCATCTTCCAGACATGTTTTGAGACTCAAAATTTTACAGTTTTCTGTTCTAGTGAGGAAAGGGCATTAAAACTTCAGTCAACCAAAATACTAAGAGGAAATAGAGAAATTTTGTCTATTTTGAATACAATAATGGTATTATGGATATTGTGATTAAAAAGTATTAAGTTCCCAATTTTAAGAAGTATGAGTAGCCAGGAGAGAAATAATGAAACTAACCAAACAAAAAAAAAAGCAGGAGGAAAGCTGGCTGAAATAACTGCTGTTCTTGTTCCCTGCTTCACAGTTCTATCTCAAAAGACCACTGAGTTTTTGCAACTGTGAAGTGCTTATAGCAAGTCCTGAAGGATGGCAATTTTTTGTGCTTTGAATTTGCTCAAAAGATTTAAGTATCCAATTTCATATTATTGTCACACTCATCAGCAAGATAGAATGTTTCAGAAGACACATAACACACAGACAAAGTTCAAGGGTTTTTTTCTGGTATGTTTTCAAACAGAGAAACATATAAGAAGTGGAAAAGGATGTTTAAATGCAACAATATTAGGGAAAAAATTCCAAACAAACCCGAAATCTGAAATCTCTAGTGCCTGAAACTGAGCTCTAATAGAAAGCACTGCAGAAGCTTTTGTGGTCTAATTAGAGGCACTGAGGAGTATGAGAGGTTGAAATATGGCAAAAATATAAAAACAGTGGCTGAAACAATATACATACATAAAATACGCTGCAATACGACTGAGTAATTGTCTGGCTGTTGGCTATTTTGAAAAAGACAAAACCTCCAGATTAAAGACAAACAAAACCCCAATTAAAATATTTTTGCCTGCGCCTTCACAATCAAAATGTACAAACATTTGCGAGCTGTCACTTGAGCGGTTGGCAGCCCAGTGAAAAGGTGATAATGCTGCCTCAGAGGAGGCGATCACATTGTCACACTGGCAGCTGTGACCAGGCCGATCACTGTCCTTGTCCCATTAGCACCCACTTGACGCCGCACTGGGCATTCAGCATGGCAGAAGCCAGTACTTATTCCGCAGGTGTTCATTCCAGGGAAATAAGCCTTCTGTCTGCTGATATCCAGTAACTTCGTACTGATCCGTGTCTGCAGATCTGGAGTCTGAAATGAGTCTTTGATACGATTTACCCCCTGGGACGATAGTCCCTCCTGTTACCTGGTGTGCTGTTTGGCTCCTCCCTACCTTTACAGAGAGAATATCCAATTTTCCATGCAAAGTTGGCTGCAAACCCGTAATTCTTTCCACTGCCAGCTACTCGAGGGCACAACAGCCAGCAGTTACAACGCAGGTAACATAAATACACCGCTCAAGCCTAGGGCTGATGTAAATCATGGTGAGCAATCCATGGCCCAAAGCGCGATGCAGCCGTCTGGCTGCTAGGTAGGAAATCGGGATGTGAAGTCTGACTAAGCTCGGGAAGAGAAGGGTTTGCTGCCAGACCAGTACATGAGTGATGGTTAGGCAGCCAACAAGTGGAAAGTACACACACGTGGGCTGCTTGGTCATCTGCAGGGAAGCACTTTCTCTGTGCCTGGCCCTCAGTCCATAGTCCTGTCCTCCAGGTTTGCCAGGCATAGGTTCAGCAGATCTGTGGCACCCCATAACCTCCCTTCCTGTGCTACCAATCTCTTCCTTCTCCCAGTCCAGGGACGGCCAGTGGAAAGTGGGACTGACAGACAAAGATGTGTGGGAAAAGATGGAACAGGTATAGCCTGAAATATGGGAGGTGTGATATCGAGCAGAAAAAGGGGGATGTTCCCAGACTGGCTTGAGTGGTAGGAGGAATCAGAGAAGATGACCTGACCAACTGGAACGTCTCATTATCTCTTAGATATGCAAAGTGAGAATTCTTGGCATAGATTAACAACTGAACAGAGGGACAGACAGAAAGAACAAGTTTTGTGCCACAGTAATTAATTCAAGACAGTTTTACAGAGGGTATATGAGTAGGTGGATTATAATAAAAAATAATTTTTAAACAGAGTTCTTGGTCAATTCTGAATAAGCTAACCCAGGCTAGTGAGATTGGGGCACTATTATAAGAGAAGCTAAAGCATTGGGGAAAAAAAGACCTAAAAAGGAGAAGAATGCAAAACTCCTCACTTAGTACCTCAGTGTACTGAGTGTCCAAGACCACAGTATACACTGGGCCAGGCCCTTCCTTACGCAATATTAAATGTCACGTTCACACTCACAAAACACAACTTTTTTAAAGAAACATCTGGACTTTGGAGACTCCTAGCCGGCTATTAAAATAAAACAGCAAAGAGGAAGAGCTACCAGTACCCTTGGCTCAGTTACGGCACATGAGGCCGATGGTCCAGCACCAACTTTTCTTTCAACAGCAGCACTTAAAATCAGCAGCAAGCAGCAGTTGCACTGCTCACTGACAGACCCAGGCACTTTGCCATTGCTTGCAATGATTGCCTTCTGCAAATGCAAACATTAATGAGGCAAGGATCCATGAATGATCCTTGCCTCCACCTGCAATCTCTTCTGTCCTTTCTTAGTGTGGACTGGAAAAGTTATGGGAAACAATTAGCTTTCTTGTAATAACCCATACTTTGCAATCAGATCTGCTGATGGTCTTTCATAGAGGTATTCCGTATGTACTGCAGTGGGATAGCCTGGTCTTCAGGGAAGCAACAGAGAATATAAAAAAAGATAATGTTCTAGAATGAATTAAGATCTACAAAAACTATTCATCTGGACATGCTTTTATGTGTGATTACCAGTGAATGAATAGGAAATNCTTCAGAGCAAAAATTCAAATTTTGCTAAAGTTTAAAGATCTCAGTTGGAAACTTGTTCAACAGTGAAAGCAACAGATTTGATTCCCTTATGAACTGGGTGTAGGTGATCAGGCTGTGGTAGGGGGAAGGGTTGCACAGGTGGCCTCTGTGAGGAGAGGTCAAGGCTGCCTTATAATTAATGAGTAATTGTCCTGAACTGTCCTAGTAAGTAATGGGAGTAGTCACAAGGATTAAGTTATGAAAACGAGCAGATTTCGTTCAAGAACAAGTAATCACCTTGCAAGAGTCAAGACAAAGGTTAGACAGGAATGACTGTGAAGGACATGTGCTCCATGGTCCTGACAGAGTCTGCACGTACACACCACACAGCCCACTGGAGGGGGAAAACATTATTTCAGGATAACAGTAAGGCATGTGCAAAGGAGTGGCTCAGCCTGAAAGGTTTATTCAGCCTTCAACCAAGAGAAAGTTTCTTGATCTAACCTTCAGTTAAAGCCTGAGAGTTCACTGTAACCACCTCAAAGCCCTGTCGAAACCTCCATGAGCTGTACAGTCCAGGCTGGACATTCCTCACATTCTATCTGGGGAAAAAATAAGACAATCCCTCAATTCTTTGTGCAGAAAAATTACCTGGCCCTTAACTTACTTATTTTTCAGACACTTAGTCCACAGTGTGACCCAGTTGCACATGCTTTTAGGGCTTTTTTTTTCAATATTAAAAGAGCTTAGTTGTTTTTCACATGAATATTAGCTTTCTCAGATATTTTTCCATTTCATTTTAACGATATATTCTGAACCTTTAATGGTTATTTTCCCATATATTACAGGAGATTACAGTACACTGCAGTTATTACAGTAGTATTTTACAGTAAACCAGTAAATGTGCTTTCCTTTTAACATATTTATAATGCCTATAAAACATGAATCAACCCAATTTCAGAGGAACTTGAACATTGCTCAATTGCACTGAAAGCAGAAGCCTTCCAGTGGCTTTCTTTTTGAGCTCTACTTATGCTCTCTTGCCTGCTTTATGCTGCATGCAGAAGCTGAAGAGAATCTGGGCAGTAGAAGTCCCTCCTAACGTCAGTACCTTCACCTTGGGGCCATCCTGCCATTTAAGCCCAACCACGATGGCAGCTTCCCATGCAAAGTGGCTTAAATGGATGGAGGAACACCTTTGACCAAGACATACATCCAGTGGTGCGGAAGCAAGAGGAGAAAGCAGAAAGAACCCAACCATATGGGAAGAATCTCTGCTAGGAAATGATGATGGGGAAAAAAATCTCATTTTCTTTTTCCTTTAAAAAAGTATATGTTAGACAGGGACCGTAACACTGCCCATTAGGTGGTAACTGTCTCTGAAACAGCTGCCACCAGCTCTCCTCAGGGTAGCAGTGCTACTGGAGCTCTGCTGGTCTGAGGTCACAGGCAGGGCAGGGTTTACAGGTCTGCACTTACAACTTGCTGTTATAAGCACACTTGTGTAAATCATTTGAACGTATGCAAGGAGTGAGTTAATAAAGCTCAAAATACGTTGTTAGCAATTCCCAAACAGAAAAATAGGCTGAATTCAGATTACTATTTGCTATCAGTACTCCACTGGGCCCTTGAGTTTTGATGCTATTCCATACGTCCTCTTTCCACCAGTCACATTAGTTCAGTACTTATTCTTCTTTGCATCACATGGATGTGATGAAACGGAGCATTTTGATTTTAGCTACTACTCAAATGAACACACACTATATACAAATAAAAAGAAAGAGATGTTTAAAAAAAAAGTGGGTCGGAGCTGCCAACAGCTTTTCATCTACTGATTAAGTACTGAAAGAAAAATCACATCGTAGGCCCATCCCCACCAAATACTTGTGGTTCTTATGTGATTTAGAACAGCTAGGTACCTATCCCCCCCAAAACATTCCACCAGAGCACTAATTTTATGGGCCAAAAACGCATCTCATACAATTAGCATGGTGCTGAAGTTACATCTACACTAGCTAAGTGTCTGGCTCTTAACAGCATTTCAGTTTGCTACTTAAATCTGTGCAATACCAGGAGCTGTGTCCATGATAGTCTTGATGCATTACATATCTGAACAAAAATCAAAAAGCTTGCCTATCCATGGCCAACTAAGATGACAACACTGTAATGTTCTTTTAATTTCCCTGTGGAAAACTGCAAGGATATTTAAGAATAATTACTTTTTCTTAAAAGTAATTTGTAGCTAGTTGGCACTAATATTCTCTGTCACCTCTACTGTGTTAAATGTTTGAATTAAGAGTTTTTCATTTCCTTGTGGAAAAACATTAATAAAGTAACACAAGCAGGACAGTATTTCTTGTAGTAACATATGCAAAAATCATTACTGCCTGTCACAGCCTTTGCAATTACTGCCATGTATTCCTGAAGAAGCCACAGGTTTTCACTCATGTTGCTAATGGGATTTAGAAAGACACATGGATGATCTGGGATATGGGAGCAGTCAGAAGTCTGAATAAAATGAGATTCTCCACTTGAAAACAATGACACTCACATAGGAAGGGATCCTCTTGCCACAACAATCCTTTTGCTTCCATCAAGGAAAAAATAATTTTTTTATTTCTGTAGATTATCTTGTGAGCCATCTTACTGGCCCACAAGCAACTTCACAGACAGCAAACATGGACCACAGAAACTCACAGACGGTATGGCCTTTGGCCCAAGAAGCACATGGTTTAAATAAGCAGAGTGCACTTAGAAGAGAGCTTGCTTCCATCCTTAACAATTTTTAATAAAGTTTTTACTGTAATGCCTTATCTGGGGTTTTCATCAGTTTTCAACATTCCTATGGAACAAACTTTTCTATATGTGCCAGGAGAAATATTAAACGAAATAAAAAATTCCACTTATACTACCAGGTCCTGCCCACAGAGGAGAAACTGCAAGGTAGTGGTTTTACCTCTGTGCTATTCCTGCTCTGTCTGCACTCCCTGGAAGTCTCCTGCAGCCAAAGACAAGTTCTGGTAGCCAGGGATTTATGAGCTCACCACCAAAAGCCAGAGCCATGCCAGAGGCATGGACAGCCTCCATCCCTCCCAGGTTTTAGGGCCCTAGCAAGGGAGGGCACAGAAGCCCTTCAGCTTTTCCCCTTTCCTAATACAAAGAGAGCGTGAGGTGGGGATATCTGTGGCATGAGCAGGCCCAGTAATTTCGGTTGTTTAACCCAAACATATAATCCAGTGTAATGTGACTTCCTTGTCAGCCCAAAGTTTAACCGAGGTTTTCAGTGCACCTCCTTCCTGCAGATTGCAAGGTCATTTGTAATTACCCTGGTGAAAGGGGCTGCAGGAATGAATGCCAGCAAATGAATGCTTGTTTATTCTACACACAGTGCTGCAGGATGAAGATTGTTTCTATAACCCCTTCTTCTAACAACATATGGGGAAAGTCTTCAAAATGGACTTTTTCACCCCCTCCTTAATTACTCATCCCTGTGTTTTGAAGCAGCAGATAGAAAAGAAGGAAAAAAGTACAAGTTAGATTGATGCCTAACGCAAGAAAATATTATGGACAAAGCACTAACCAACAAGGGAATATAAAAAGTGCTCAAGTATTTCACACCTTGATGAAAATCCATACAGACTAGTCCTCATCCAGGCTTAACCTTAAAGCAAGCATATTAAACTGTCTTTCAGGGGGTTTTATCACAATGGAAAGTCTTCCTGAAGTCTGGTAAATTTGCAATGGAATTTTACATAGAGTTGTTTTCAGATCACAAGAATAGTGAAGGCAGCACAGACATAACTTCTCTGCTATAAAATAGTCTCTCTCCCTATGCGTGGGATAACATAAAAACTGCAGAGGTGATTTCGTTTTTTAACATAAAGCAGCTTTGTCTTTTCTAACTAGAAAAGACCTCGGCAGTACTCATTACAGGTACGCTTGCCCCACGTAATGACTGAGTACAGCTCTTTCTTTGTCAATGCCAGCAACATTTCATCATTTGAAGATTTTTTTAAAACTCTAAACGAGAGGTCCCAAAAACATAGCAAAAGGCAATCCAAAACCTTCCATGAATTATACTTTAATTTCAGCTGCGGAAGAAGAAGAAATGCCTTTTCAACAATTTAACTATTTTTCTTGCACCAAAATAAAAAATCCCTTTTACATATTTTCCAGTGTAAATAGTAGTCATTATATGTTATTTGACCATGAATTCCAACCATTTAAAAAGCATGACTGAGTGACCAAAATGCCACCGAGCAGAAAAAAATAACAGATAACAAGACTTCCTTTGGACGAAAATTACAATTTAGGTGGTTACTTCTGGACAAAATCACAAGGATCTTTAAATCTAATTTAAACAACATTTCAGAAAAAAAAATCCACCACCCCCCCCCATACCAAACCCAGAAAAACACTTGATTTAAATATATATATA
>VYZQ01015968.1:0-12299 GCA_013400655.1 Mystacornis crossleyi | reverse complement strand
ACAGAATTAACACTTGATTTAAATATATATATATATATATATACACCATTTCCCTGCCCCCTGGTGTTAAAACTCAAAAAACGGGTTTTCTTTTTTTCCTGTGCGTTCAGTGCATTATATATTTAACTTTGTGTTAATTCTGTCCATGTTTTTCTGAACGGTACATGATGTTCTTTGGGTTTGTTCTTATATTCCAGTTACCAAACAAAAATTTATTATAAATTGGTCATGGTTACAAGAAGATTTTTCCATATTAGTGAAATCCTGGAATTACAGCTATGTATCATCTTCACTTTAAATGTGATTGCTGCTTTTTTGATCATGATTTCATTTCTAGAAAACTCACCTCATCATCATCCATCAGATGTTCCTTTGCAAATGCATACATTTCCAGCTGGAGTGTGGTAATGTTGTGGTATCGAACTGCCTCCTACCAAAAAAACCCGAAATTTCTGTTACTTTAGGGTAGCAAGACAGGGGAGAGTCATCACGTGCCATCTGAAACCATTCCAGTGAAGTCAGACCCAGGCCTAGGAAAGGTAGATCCAAGGCAGGGTACATACTGTTTGAGAAAGGAAACAGCAAAACAGCAAACAGCGTATTCCAAACTCTTCTGTGGATCTTCCTAAGCACAGGCTCCCTCACTGCAAGAACAAAGCACTCTCCTCTTTCTCATGTTTCAAAGCACTGGCGAGTCTGAGAATAAGGAATGAGACTGCCAGGGCTGAGCAGCAGCCTGTGCCTGCATTCCAGTGGGCTTTGGACAGGAGAGAGCCTCTGTCTCCCTGTACGCTGGCGTAGGGCACAGGCAGTTCTGGGAAAGAGACACACTAAGCTCTTTTGCATGATAATGACTCACCACCCCAGCCTGAGCCAGGAAAGCTCTGCAGGGTCACTCACCTGTCCCTCCTCCCTCCCTGGCTGTGTGCCCGAACAGCACAGGGTGGCTCAGTCACACACTCTCATATTTGTGAATACCAACTGTAATCTACTTTGATTATTCCGTTTAACTGCTTTGGGGGAAGAAAACAAGAGACTCCCTCTTTCACAAGAACATCTAAAGATTAGTGCCAAGGCCAAATATTGCTGTCACCCCATTACCATGTTTTGAAAATAAACCAGAGGCATTATGGTTTTCATGGCAAGTGATCAGGACAGCTAGCAACTTCTGTTTATTGCTACATAGATCAAAGTACAAGAAAATACAACTGTGTGCACTTAATATTTTGTATTCAAAAAATCAAATTATCTGTAGTCCCCAGCTACAGAAGTTATCAATGAAACACTCAGAGTGCATGTGTAGGGCCCTTGTTCTGCCCTCTCTGCACACGTATGCCAAATCTGTCTGCGATTTGCAGTTTCATACTGTTGCTACCCCTCACTCCCACCACCACCAAACTTTGTCTCCAATACAGTTATAAAGCACGGTTCTGTTCCCAAAAGCAGTGACAAAGGAGCAGTCCCCTCCCCCTGTGAGCTCAGACTTGCTGCTGTCTGAAAGAACCAAATGCATTTTTGCTGCCTTCTGTCTCAGCTGGCCCTGCAGGGCAGGCCTGGGTTCCCACTGTGCCAATAAAGTCTGTGCTCTAAGAGGCATGACCAGAAGGCACTAAATTTAATTTGTGGAACATGTATTGCTAATGATTAACTAGTTGTACAGCCCATATGACTGATGCCTAAGCAGTCACTGAGGTGTCACAATTTAGCTGCATGACTTAAATCCTGGTAACAAGAAACGTTGGAAAATCCAATTTATTGTCACAGTCCAGGCTCTAAAATTTCCTTGGACATGAAAATTTAAGAACAGCATGGAAACCCATTTTTAAAATAATTTTCCAAAGCCAGATGATAATTGTCGCTGGATGGACTGCTGTCTTCTTTGCAGCAACCATTTTAATTTAGATAATTAGACGCAATACAGTCCTGAGCCTTTTTCCATCCTCATCCACCCAACTATGTTCTATATGGAGTAAGTGGAAAGTCAGTTTAGCTGGAGTTACCGTATCCAGACACATTCTAATGCCCACAGAACCTGAAATAACAAGTGAGTGGGCAACTATGTGTTGGCAAATAATGATTCACAAAAGCCTGAATGTCACTCAGAGATTTCATCGTCAGAGATTTCAGGGGCCAGCTGCTTTAATTATACATGTACACAAAGATATAAATATGCCTAAGTGACAGAGAAGTACCAGTGATGAGTTTCCTTCTCATCATATATTACATCCTATCATCGTATATTTCAACAGAAAGGGAAGAGCTATAATGACATTAACTGTTTACATGACACACTACACCTCTGTGTACAACTTCCTATATGATTTTAATAAAACAGTAAGTGTTAAACTCCAGAACCAGCAGATATCCCACATTTTTCCAACCTCTGACCCACTGAGTTTCAGAGAAATATGTGAATGTGTCTAGAAGGCATTTTAGGTAATTCACCTACCGATCTGGGCTGAAAATCCTCCTCTTTAAGTCCCCATTTGTCTTTGTGGTACTGGTAATAGACCATGTTCTGTTTCATTACTTCATCTTTCTCATCAAACAGAAGGTAACTAGCAGCACAAGAAGCTGCATTCTTCATGTCATTCACTAAATAATAAACACATAGCAAAAAAATCCAGGTAAGGAAAATGAACAAATTCCTACTATTATCTAAAGTCCGGAAAACTCAAATGGAAACAGAGCCCATACCCTACCTCCTCATCAGCTGCATAGAGAAAAAAAAAAATTGCTCCCCAGAAAGGCTATGCTATTTTTGTGTTCTAAAACATATAGGGCCATGATTCAAAAATCAACTCATCATCAATCTCTGATGGTTTTCTGTGAAAACTCCAACCAAATGTTCCTCCCAGATATCCCAGTATCATCCCACAGCTTGGTGATATGCACTGGGGCATTTATTTAAAAAACAAACAAAAATATATTAAACCCCTCCCCAGTTCTTTGTACTCGGATTGATGAAGAGGGAAGAGTCAAGGTGTAAAGCATCTAGTCAAACAACACAAGCGAAAGTCATTAATGGCTTGATGCCACACGGCTGATGTGCCTTTCCTTTGATACTGGAGCCTGCAGGAACAGCTGTAAGAGCTACATGTGATGTTTACAGTGCAAGTAGCTCCTCAAGAAACCACAACTTTCACTGAAAAATTTACCTATCAAATATGTCACTACTGAGCACCAAACACTACAATTTCTGTTAAGTGGTCCCCTATTTTTTCAAAACCCATTTAGCCCCATTCTAACATAAGGGAATATAAGAACCCACTAGGAAAAAGCAAATAGTATGAAATACTCCGTAGGTTTGTCTGTGGAAGAAATTCTGTCCCACGTCTGTTAACTACAGTGATAACAGGGAGCAAAAGACACCAGGAAACTCAGATTCTCTGTCTCAGAACAGTTTAAAATACAGATTCTGTAGGCCACTACTTACATTCTAAAGCATAAAATTAGAGGGAAAAGATTATGAATGGAATCTGTCCCACATCATCCAGCATCAATGTTTTATATATATATATATAAGCACAATAAATCACTACTTACATTTATAATATGCGAACTGCAAGTAATGGTACATGGTGGCCACAAATTTTTCAACAACAAAGCCTCCTATAATGGGTGTCAGATTGCTCTCACACTGCACTTTGCATGCAAGGACTTCGATATAATGATCTGGAAGGAAGAAAACAGCAACAGACGACGTGGATAGCAAAGAGTGAATTGTTATAATCCCTCCCACCAGCCACCCATTAAAATTTGGCCTTACAATGCTCTCCTGGGTCCCATGCATCTGGACCTTGCTGTTTGGAAGTACTGAGGATCTACAACTCCATCTGAAGTTCAAGTGTTGGTACTAGGCCCTTCCGTAAAAATCTGCAGGGCTGACTTTTAAGGCATCAAAGCTGAAATTCCAGAGAACTGAGCGCTTAGGTTTCACTGACACCTACAGGCAGTATGTGGTGGTGGGTTTTATAGAGTATTACGGAGTACGGCATTATTTCCTAGCTGTAAACGTAACAGTGCTTTCTTTCCTTTTTTAAATTTTTTAAAATGCAGGCCTTCACAATTTCATTACATTATTTGCACAAATAAGGCCCCCATGCTGCTGAGTACAACTGTGTCACAGACAGATACAGCAGGGGACTGCGAAACAAACCACAGATGGCTGCATTTTGGGCCCAGGGTTTGGATGTTCTAAGAGAGAAGAAACAGGAGAATATGCTGCTCACCACAGAACAACTTTCAGCCAGGAACATGTAATTTCACAAGCTTACCCAGTCTAAAAAAGCTTGCTATAATGCAATAAAGGACTACCTGTGATTCTGTCTTCAAGGAAACGCGTTTCAAGAAAACCTTCCAACAAAAAGTTTCAAGCATTTTCTGGACATATCACAATCATCAACAGCATGGAAAAGAAAGGTTTTAAAGTCTTAGCTTCCCTGTTAGCTACATTTGGCAGGTGAAAGAAGTTAACAAACCTTGTGCAGCAAATTTCTGACCAAGACAAAAGAACACTTTTCATCCTGGTCAACTCCTAACATGAAGAACACTGAGGTTAACTAAAAATAACTGCTGAAGCTAACTA
Organism: Mystacornis crossleyi; assembly: GCA_013400655.1. Classification (NCBI taxonomy): domain Eukaryota; kingdom Metazoa; phylum Chordata; class Aves; order Passeriformes; family Timaliidae; genus Mystacornis; species Mystacornis crossleyi. The sequence continues at coordinate 7,711 of VYZQ01015968.1, read as the reverse complement.
GAAGTAACTGGCCAAATGAAATTACCAGACCCATCTTTTACAAGAACAGAGGAATCTCCAGACACAGTAGTGTTCAATTCCAGCCAGCACTTAAAGCCAGAGATGTGAGTCCCTCTGTGAAGTGATCTCATGCAATGAGAACAGCTGGCTTCCTAGCATAATTCACTGCTCAGTGATAAATACATACCGAGTGCAAGACCCAAATACTTCTGGTTAACGCTTATGGCTACATCTGCTTTCTGCAGACCCTTGGAGGTAGAATATCTCTCCCTGGAACACGAGCACAATTCAGCCCAGGCAGTGCAAATAAATTTGGATGTTCTTATCTCAAGAGCAAAATACTTGAAAGGTATGCACATGGCCATGGTGACATCACGCAGTAATTCCTACCTTTCCTTCCCATCACTACTGCTGGGAATTCTCGTTCCCTTTCAAGGAGGAAGAGGAAGGGTGACAGTGTCAATCACAGCTGAGCATGGACACTGCTCTTCACAGTGGCTTGGGGATTGTTCTGATGTCAGGGCCCTGACCCACTGGGGAAAAAAGTCTGTGTTTCTTGCTTTACCACCTGTGATTTGCTTTTCACTCCTTATTTGCTGTCCTAGGCACCGCGTGTTTTGCCCAAGAGCAAGTCGAGGCTTGAGGAATAGCCTGCAATAGCTATTCCATGTCAGCTGTACTGGTGGATAGCAGCTGCACACCATGACAAACTGGAGCTGCTCATATATAAACATACTTCACCAAAGTTTCCCCTCATCAAGACATATTATGGCTTTAGGACAAAAAGTTGGAATGTTTTTCCTTATAGCAACTTAAAAACGTGAAAAATGCAAGAGAATTTCTAGGTTTATTGAGGAAATATGCAGGTGTTCTCCACACAAATATTGTCAACAACAATATGAGCTGTCAGAGCACTGGAAAAATTACTTGTTTCTTTCTCTGCCAAAGAGCATAGGAAATGTATATGTGTCATTTTGACAAAAATCAAAAAGTTGATGTCCCTTTTCCTTTGCAAAGCAATCGAGGGGTTTTTTTGCTACAAGCACAAAATATAGATGTTACCTACTAGTAAAACTCTAATGTAGGAAAGATTAAAAGCAGCCAACAGAACCCTGTCATATTTATGAGAAAGGAGATATAAATCACCAGACCTATACAAAGCACAAAGCTGATTTCAAAGGCAGGCTAACCACTGAGCCTCAAAGGTGGCCAAACTGATTCTGAAATGCTGGTCAAGAGACCTGGCTGGATGACAACTGCTATGCAGATGGAGCAGTTGTTGTTATTTACACATCTATGTTACTCTGACACAGAACTTTCATGTTAATGTAAGATCTCTGTTCCGATTTCCTGATAGACCTCATTTATGTTACTGAAGAGAGCAAAAAAGTAAACCAGAATTCAAGCAGTTTCCAGTGAATTTAATAAACTCTTACTGGCTCAAACTGAGGAACAGGACTTGGGTAACCAATCCTACGGATAAACTGAAATGTACTTTGGGGACGTCTTTCTTTCATGTTTCCTAACCACTCACCTGCAATGGAAAGGTAGAAGTCTTTAAAATCTGTGATCTCTCGGGAGCCTTCACAGGCTGCTATGCAGTCATCGTAAGCTTTGAAGAAATCAGGAAGAGCCAGTTCCATGTCTGAGATGGATGTCCGCCAATTGTCGCCATTGTACGCTCTCACAGCCCTAACAAAGAGATTCTGAGAAATTGGCAGGAACGAACCATCAGTAACTGACACGTAAGAAGCGTTGTGTAAACTCAGACACAGTAAATGATGTCCACACATTTCTGGATGACTGTATGAGCTGCTCTCCAGGTGATGTAGGGACAACAAATACAGGAGACTAAGGGATTTCAGCAGGTATTTCCTAGAGAGCAGAGTATGTAATGCCATTTCCAATCAAAAGAAAAGCCTGCTGGTGAGAAGTAACGGTATGAGTCTAAAGCACAGGTTGTGACAGAGGTTTCCAATGGGATCTTAATGCCAAATGTCTGAGATATTTTAAGCTGTGCCACTACAGCTCATGAATTTGGATAACGATGCACGTGCTTAGCTCCAGTAGTGATCTGCATGTAGCAGCTTTCAGGTACACCACTATCTGTGATTTGCTGTGATTCATTTATGGAACAGTGAAGTGCAGGAGAGGTGAGAGTTACTGAATGCATCAAGAAGGCAGACCAAAGATGGCTGAGGTGACAGAAAGAGGGAGATTAAGAACTGAGAACACATAAGCAAATGAATCTCACCCAACAAGAGGAGTAATAGAAGAGTTCCAAAAGAGCAGACTCTTCCGAATAAAAAGCATACCTCATACGGCTTTGTCTCCAAGTCTTTAATATGCTCCTCAGCATCAGGTATGCTCTTATAGTAGGCCATATTTCTTTGCATCATTTCATCGTCTGGATGCTTCAGAAGAAATGTGTGAGCTGCTGCAATAGCTTTTGGAAGATTATTAGCCTAAACAGGGATAGGGAAAAGAAGATGTTAAAAAAGATTAACTGTAGAAGACAAAAACCAAAACAGTTCAAGGGTTCCCAGTTTTCTCAATGAATTTTCCTGCATTCTCTATATTCACAAATTTACTCCTACTGAAAGCACAGTCTCAGTAGATACAATGGTACAGTAAAAGTGATATAATTCTTCTCAGTTTTACTCCTAGCTGCATCACTGTGAACAATGTTTTTTTTTTAACTTTAGAAGTCAATTATCTTTGCAGATAGCATAGATGATTGTTGTAAGTCAAAACCACTAGGTTTTTCCTTTCCCCCTCCCCTGTTCATAGAGCTGACAAGGCAAAAGTCTATACCAGGGCTCCTAGGAGGGATTAATCTCACAGCAAGTACTGATGCTAACCTATGGATACTGGTCAGGAGTCATCACTGTTTATGTGTTTATGTCAGTTACTTGCCTAGCAACACAGAGGACATTATCACAATAATGTATCTTCCAGGTGACATGACAAAGTTAGATCAGACTCCAGAGACTTGGTCAAAAATTGTGTCCTAAAGCAATTTTCTGTGCCCATTTTTAAACTAACTTTAATCCCCATCAGGTACACTTTGTGAAGTGTACATTTCTCAATTAAAACTGCATGTACCAAACATGTATGTACCTCTGTGTGCATGCAATTTATGGGTTTTTTAATATTTTTTATATATATATACACACACACACATGTATTTTCATAAATTATATAGTACATATGCACGTATTTAGGAAGAGTGAGAGAGAAAGCAAAAGTCTGGGCTATTCGTGAAATGTTAAAACCTTCTTTCTAGGCCGAGATCCACATCAGCCCGTGCAGTGCATTGATGTATAGGCGATACAGAGCTCCACCTCACATGTGAAACAGCTTCTGGCAGTGCGTGTTTGAAACCACGAGCAAGAATCACGGGCATGCGTGCACAGGCACCCTTCTGTTCACATCCATAAAAGGTGCCCTTTTGTTTAGGGAAGGAATCTGGGAGACGGCTGCACCAAAGCAAGACTTCAACCCGTGCCCTGCTGCTGTGCCGCTAGGAGTGTCCCAGCACTGGAACTCTGCCAGCTGCCCTTCCTGCCTGTCCCAAAACTACGTGTTTCCAGTCAGCCCAGACCATGCTAAATGCAAAGGGAAATCTCAGCTGCACTTTCGCCAAATGCCTGGTTTCTTTTGTGCAGTAGCTATAGCCCTGCTTCTTTGGCAGGCTGACAAGTCTCATTTTTTACTTAGGTCCATGATTCACTCTTGGTTTCAATTTTCACCTCTTAGAAAAAAAAATAAAGGAAGGTTTTGTAGAAACTCACTCTTAAGTGAACTCAGTGGCTCTGAGAAAGCTCCCTCCAGAGGAGCAAGTAGCAGCGCAGGAACAGATACTCCCAGAATCTTACAACGTGGCAAATTTCTCTGTTGAGCCCACCTGAATACATACATGGTCACTCTAAAAAACTGCATAAAGCATTTCCCTCCCACTTCTTCCTATACTAAAAATGCTCTTGAGGGGGTGGAGGGGTGGGGAAAGGGACATTCCTTTTGCAGAAACCATCAGCCAGGAAAAAAGTCCTTCGGATACAGCGGTTTGTAGCTCTAGAAGGCCCATTCAGAACTCCCCAAGCGAGAGATAAGGGCTCAGAGCTGAACTATAAATCCGGTATGAAACACAACATAAACAACAGACACTAAAGGCAAAACCACCAAACTACACTGCTCAAATTTACTGCAAATGTGACTGAACAAACAGTTTAAAGGGAGAGGGAGGGGTTCCTCCAATTTCCCTCTCACACTCCTACCGGGCAGTTACTTGACTGTATTTGAAATGATAAGAAGAAATTATTTTTGGTGTTACCCATATATTTCAAACTTTGTACATCACACAAGGGGGGAATTAATAGGTAAATTAAGATAAGAAGAGGAAACAGTTGTGGTGATGTCATTTTTGTATCCATATATGGCTTTGAGAATTCAAGGAATTCCTGCCCTCTCAGTCAAAAGAAAAGGCAGAGGCTTTAATGTATCAAGTTAAGTTCTTTTGTACAGTCTTAGGGAAGGTATTAGATGGCGGTGTGACACTGTGCATATGGATACTGTTCTGGTTCTATGAGAACACACTTCCCTGCATCTGTTTGGAAAAACTGCTGAGAAAACCGCGCTCTTAAAAATAGGACACAGCAACAGTTATGAAGATGTGTGTTTTCAAGAGGCAATCCCGAAACAATGCACGAGCATACAACCCCATATAATGTACAGTGGGATACGTTGGGAGTGAATCCCTAAAAGAGAAAACAATCTAACCAAAGAGCTCAGCTTGTTTCCTCCCCACAGAGATGCCCTGTTTATCTGACATACAAATAATTGCAGTATCTGAGGGGATGGCAGGAGGAATGGATCTTGGTGGAGAGAACAGAAGATGAAGGTGAAAAGAGAGAAAATAATCAATTAGATCCTGGATGGAAAAATGACAAGAAGCTAAAAAAACAGGGCGAAATCTGTTAAGAGAGGAGTGTGTCCCCAGTCTCGGCAGACCCAAGAGCAAAAGGTAAATACCGTTCCAGGGCTAACATTATAGTGTCCCACTTCAGCAGCCAATTTTTGCTTCATTCCTTCTTACAGCTGTAGTGAAACTGGAGTTTTGCAGGCATGAGGCTCTCTGTAAATCACAGGCTGGGAGCTGCTGTACTTGAAAGAACTGGACCAGAAACGAGCAAGTGAAGAAGGTGGACATGCTGAAGGAGAAGAAGTAGCGAAGATCGTTTGCAATACCAGAGCTGTGACATGAAAAGTCTGAAAAAGGTTCCAGAGAAGTTTAGAAAGTAAGGGAGATGGAAAGATGAGAGGGGAAAGAATGACACAGCTACAGGACACAGAGGCAGGGTCCAGTGGCCAGATGTCTAGGCAGAACTGGAAAGGCTGATCTAGGGGACATGCTGGTTGAGTTGTAAAAAACAGGTGAAAAGCGAGCTGGATGGTGTGTGGCTAAGCAGGGGGATAGACAAGGCACACACTAATCCCACTGTGGGTTACAGGATGGGAAGAAACAACTGAAAGGCTTGTCAAGGAGAAGATTACAAAATGTAGGGTTGGCAGCCTAGGGGGGTAAGGACTGACCACGGGGCAGGGAAGAAGTGGAGGTGAGGTGGATGACAACTGGTGTGGAGGAGGTGATGGGGAAAGAGGTCGTAGCCCAGAGTAACCTGTTTCGAGGGGCAGGGGAGAGGCTGGCATGACAGGAAGTTTTACTAGTTTTGGGTGCAGGAGGCACTTGCGTCTGTCAAGACTGTCCTGGGACATGCCACGTGCAGGGACACACCATGCTGTCCCCCTCCACCACGACACTGACAGGCCCGCTTGGCGCGGCTGGAGGGCGGCACCGCACCGGGCGAGACTGAGGAGGAGAGACCGTGACGGAGGCGGTGGAGGGGGTGGGGAGCGGAGGCAGGGCAGAGAGATGGGAGGAGAAAGGAGGAGGCACCAAGGAGGGGGGGCCTCACCTTGAAATAGGCGAACTGCAGGTACTTGTAGGGCTCGCGGCGCTGGAACTCCTCGAGCAGGTCGCGGCCGGGCTGCGCCTGTCGGAAGGCGGGCAGCCCCTGCTTGCAGCGCCGCAGGCACTGCGCCCGCCGCAGCACCCCGGACAGGAGGCGCAACTCCTCCAGCGCCGGGGCCGTGGGGGCCCCGGGGGCCGCGGGGGGCGGCTGCCCGGCGGCGCTGCAGTTGCGGTGGCAGAACGCCTCGCTGTCGCGCAGCAGGCGGTACAGCCGCATGCTGACCTCCAGGTAGCTGACGCTCTCGGGCCAGTTCTCGGTGCTGTACTGGTCCAGCCCGTAGCGATAGGCCGACTCCAGCGGCATCAGCTCGTCCCGCGGGAAGCTGCGGAAGCTGTAGCGCTCGTACTGCGCCCCCGCCGCCGCCAGCAGTGCCGCCAGCGCCGCCACCCACATGGCTGCGCCTCCGCCACCGCCACCGCCGCCCGCACAGCACCACGTCGCTGCCGCCCGCGGAGGCGGCTCCGGGGCCGGGCGGAGGGAAGGGAAAAGCGAGTGGGCCGGGGCGAAGGCAGGACAGAGGCGGTCCCGGGGCCGGGGCCAGGGAGGAGGGAGAGGCGGCCCCGGGCAGGGAGCACGGCCGCTGCGGGGCGGGGCGAGCGGCCTGCCCTCCGTGCTGCTGCTGCTCGGCTGGAGCGGGCGCCGGAGCCGGAGCTGGTGCCAGCAGCAGTCGCGTCTGCAAGGAAACTTTTTGTTAATGTGTTTCTGGTGTCCTTTTTAAAAATTTATTTTATTCTTCTGGTGGGTTTTTTGGGTGTGTTTTTTTGTTTGTTTTTGTTTTTGTGGGTTTTTTTTTATTATTATTATTCTTTATGTGTTTTTCCAGTGTTCACGAGAATTGCTTTTTTGCCATCCACAATTTAGGGGTTTTGTTTGGAAAATGTCTATTCTAAATCAATCTCTTGTACCCTTCAATTTTTGTGCATATGTGTGTCTATCTACAAAACCTGTGACATAAGTTCACACATTCATATTTGTGATGAAGAGCAATAAGTGCATTGTTGGAATATTCCTAGAATTCTGGGCATTATTTCCCTTGAAACTGGAATTTTACATATGGCGTTAGAAGGCGTTGCAGAGTTGCAAGTATTATTTCTGCCTCTTGTTGCTGTTTGATGTTTGGTGTCCTGAGGAAAAATAATGTGGAAGATCTATAAGGAAAGTGGTTTTGCATTTTTTTGAATACTTGCCAGCTAAATATACTTTGAATGTGAGCTATAGAATGCCAACAGTGCCCCACTGGTTCTGTGCTGTGCTTTGGGGCGTTTTCTGATGTCCAGCTACATTAATTAATTAATAATCATTACTAAGTGGGAAAAGCTGTGGCTGTAGATCCAAAGAATTTGAAAATTCCTAATCTAATCAAGCAATTCTTTAGAATTGTTCTTTCAGTCTCACACACAGAGATTATTGGCATTATGACAATATGCAGCCTCCGAGATTTCACAGTGTTTGACTAGCTGTTCTCTCTCCACTGCGCTTGGTGGACTCATGCATTGATCAGTGGTGATCTTGGGGCTGGAGAACCCTCCAGCTTGGAAAAAACTTGTGTAGAGCCATTCAAAAATGCTAGCATGGCTTCAAAATCAGACACATAGCAAAGGCCCAGATCTTTGTCCATTCTTTTTATTTTTAAACTGAGAAAAGAAGTCACAGGTAATTAAAAACAAAACAAAAAACCA
>VYZQ01015960.1:0-26992 GCA_013400655.1 Mystacornis crossleyi | reverse complement strand
GGGGGGCGCGGGTGCTGCCCGGGCAAGGCGGGCCGCGGCGGGCGGGCGGCGGCGGGCGCGGAGGCGGAACTGAAGGCTCTGACCCACGCCGTGCTGAAGCGGCTGAAGGAGCGGCAGCTGGAGGGGCTGCTGCACGCCGTGGAGTCCCGCGGCGGGGCGCGGACCCCCTGCCTGCTGCTGCCCGCCAAGGCCGACTCTCGGCTGGGACAGCACTGGTACCCGCTGCCCGTGCTGCTGTGCAAGGTGTTCCGCTGGCCCGACCTCCGCCACTGCTCCGAAGTGAAGCGGTTATGTTGCTGTGAATCCTACGGCAAGGCTCACTCCGAGCTCGTCTGCTGCAACCCGCACCACCTCAGCCGGCTCTGCGAGCTAGGTACGGCGGCTGGGGATGGCAGGGGATGCAGGGGGTGAAGGGGGTGCGGGGAGTACGGGAGACGGAGGGGTCGCAGGGGCTGGAGGGGTGCAGGGGCTGGATGGGTGCAGGGATGTAGGGATACAGTGGTGCGGGGATTAGAGGTGTGCAGGGGATGGAGGGATGTGAGAATAGAGGGGAATGGCGGGCACACAAGGTTGCAGGGGATTCAGGGGTGCGGGGGTTAGAGGTGTGCAGGGGATGGAGGGATGTGAGAATAGAGGGGAATGGCGGGCACACAAGGTTGCAGGGGATTCAGGGGTGCGGGGGTTAGAGGTGTGCAGGGGATGGAGGGATGTGAGAATAGAGGGGAATGGCGGGCACACAAGGTTGCAGGGGATTCAGGGGTGCGGGGGTTAGAGGTGTGCAGGGACTGGAGTGCATATAAGAGATGGAGGGGATGCAGGGGTGCCGGGGTGTGCAGGGGATGGACGGGATATGGGGAAAGGAGGGGATGGAGAGGATGCAGGGGTGCAGGGGCTAGAGGGGATCCAGGGGCTAGGGATGTGCAGGAGTTGGAGGGGATGCAGGGGATGCATGTATGGAGGGGATACAGGGATACGTGGATGTAGCCCCACTCACCTCCCAGCCCACAGAACTTTTTTTCCCTTCTGGAGGAAAAAAAAAAGCAAACCAAAACAAAACCAACCCGCAACAAACAACAAATCCCAGAACGCGCACAAAAACTTTCCATTGCCGTGGTTTATGTATTTCCTTCTGTATTTAGGGGAGGGGGCGACCCCCCCTCCCCTCCCGGGGGCCCCGGCGCTGCCTCCCCGCCGTCCCCGCGCGGTGCCGGGGGATTAAGGGCCGGGCGGCCCCGGCGCTGCCGCGGCTCCGCCGAGCCAAGGAGGCCCCGATCAGACAGCCCGAGCGGCAGATAGCAGGGAGACTGGCGCCAGACGGCCCCTTTTGTTTATCTGACAGCTAAATATCAAGGCAATCACCGCCTCGCTGCCCTGCCTCCAACCCCCAGAGCTAAGACAAACAGTTTTGCTAAAAGAATGCCACTGTTATCATAAGTTCCTATCTTTTTTCTTTTTTTTTTTTTCTTTCTCATGGCTCTGCCTTTATTTTCTCTGTACTTCTCTGATTCCAGAGTCTCCCCCTCCACCCTACTCCAGATATCCAATGGATTTTCTCAAACCAACTGGTAAGTGGACTTTTTTCACTGCAGGATAAGAGATAAAAAATGGGAAAACAGCCCCTTTATCAGGGAAAGCAGTCTCCTGCCTTTGTCATGCATTTTGTTTTTGGGTTGCTTGTGCGCTTCTGTGCCTCCTGCGTAAGAATTAGCATATAATTTATCTAAGCCACCTTGTGCACAAAGTAGGATTTTAAAACTCTGGCAGAAAACTTCAGAAGGGATTGCGGTGCAGTGCAGGCCTGTGCTGCTTGAGTCAGCCAGGAAAACCACAGGCTCCAGTTGGAAATGGTAGTGCTCCCTCACCTTTGGGTGAATTTTTAGGGATTTAGGTTGGGATCCAGCACAGCATCTTCCTGATGCCCGGGAATCCCAATGAACCTTGACAGATGGACTGGTTAGAAATCTCTCTGAGTTTTATGGGAACCTAATCCTACCTCATTTCGTTGGAAAAAAAAAAAAAAACAACAAACGGGAAAAGAGGTTGAAAAGTTCTTTTTTCTAACTTTTAAAATTTAAATTTCTTAGCACCACTATGCATGCCTGTTGCTTGTAATTGAATGTCAGGGTGCCAGGGGAGAAGCCCATTTGAGGCTGGCACCAGCTCTTTTGCGGTTGTCTGCATAAACTCTTGGTTGGCAGTGAGCTCGCCGGGTGTGAGATAAATGAGGCTGGGAGAAGGAGGAGAGGTGGGGAGGATCGGAAACGGGGGCGGGGGGGCGAGCTCGGGAGGAGCAGCTCCTGGCTTCCTGAGGATTAGTGGCTCTGGAGTGCCGGCTGGAGCGCGGTGGTCTCTGTGGTCGCGTCCCGCGGTCGTGGCAGACAGGGGAGGCACGGCACGGCACTGCAGGCTGGCAAAAGTAGACAGATATTCCTCAAGACCAGTATCAGGTTGTTTGGTTGGGTTTTTTTGGCCAAAGGAAGAGTGTCTGTGAAATGACCTCTCTTCAGCGTCTCAGGGCTAAAAGAAACTCCAATCCTGAGGCTGCTCTGGTGCTGTGGTGGGGTCTCACCCTGCTCGCTGCTCCCTTGGAGGCTGGACTGTTGTTTTCACCCTCTGCAAACTCTTTGGGAACACTGAGAAGTCTCTTTTTGCCTTGCGGAAATAAACAAAGCTGTTTAACAAACAGTTGGGTTGCAAAGCATGAACTATCTTGCCTTGGTGTGAAAAAAACAAGAGATAAGGGCTGCTGAATGAAAGAGGGACATCACATCGGGAGTAGGTTCAGCATCCTGAGCATGTGCTGGGATTGTTCCTGCAGGGTAGGGTTGTTCTGTGATAGACTGAGTGTCTGCTGGGTCATGAAGTTTTGTGGGTTTCACATAATTTTGACTGCATCCCTGCAGTGCTCCCTCCAAAGTTCCTATTTTTGCCTTCATGGCTTTTCTTTCCACCCATTGATGATCCTGGCATGGGACGCAAAGGGGTTCGGATCTGCGGGAGAGAAGGGTTAAAACTTGGTTTTGGTTTCCTGTAAAGATGTTTGGATAAAATCTATTAGCAGGATTTAAACATCCAATCTGCCTCTGCCAGGATCTCATTTTCAGTTAGCCGAATGATATATTTATTCATTAGCAAGTGTTGACATAAGGTAGCAAAATGTGTGTAAACAGAGAAGCCGCAGAACATGAATGTACCATTTCGAAAGGAAAAGTTATTCCTATCTGCCAATAGGAAGTGATTAACGCTGCCCATCGGAAGCACAGAAACAACTGGGTTACTCACCAAAAAGTCCTCCTTTTTTTTTCCTTTTTGAAAGAAAAATCCGCTTGGCAGCTGAGCTCTGAGAAACGGGGCTGTGACAGGCACCAGCGGAGCCGGGAAGTCTGTGGTGGCAGGTGGGTTTTGCAAGCTCAGGGTTTCTCAGCATTTCCTCTGCAGAGGGACCGAGGGTTTCCCGTCCCAGCCTCAGTGCCGTCTCCTGTGGCAGTTCCCCAGCCTTGTGTTGAGAACTATGGGAAGGTGTGAAGATTTACCTGGCTGATGCACATCAGCCATCTTCTCACCTGGGACCTCGGGCGGGAACAGTCCCTATGTTTAGACTCTGCCAGTGGAGCTGGGAATGTGCATCCGGCAGGAAACTTCTGCTTTTCCATCAGGCATGATAGCGGTGGTAAAAGTTTTTACAGTGTTTAGTGCCATGTGTTGTAAGTGCTTAGATGGACAGACAGGCAGGTAACAAACCTGGACTGGTGTGGGCTCATGCAGAGGTTGCCAGATCGGAGAATCAAGAAACGATTAGTGTTGGAAGGGACCCTAAACACTTTCTAGTCCACCCCCCCTGCAATAAGCAGGAGCATCTTCAACTAGACCAGGTGGCTCCGAGTCCCATCCAGCCCTGCCCTTGAATGTTTCTGGGGATCTGCCATCTCTCTGGGCAACCTGTGCCAGTGCCTCATCACCCTCATCACTGAAACTTCTCCCTTCAATCTTGTCCAAATCTCTCTTTTTTAGTTTAAAACCCTTACCATGGGGATTAAATCAGTTTTTCTGGAGGTGATGGAGGCTGAGGCAGGCTGGAGGAAAGCAGGGATGGACAGGGAGATGGGAGTCTGCTGCAGGCAATGAAATGTCATGTCAGGCTGTGTTGGTAGGATAGATCTGGTATTTGTGTACTTGTAGAACAGAAAAGTCTGCCCTTGACAGCTGAATTACCTGGGGGAAGGCTGTAGGTCAGGCTGGCTTGCTCATTCATAGAATCCCGGAATGGTTTGGGTTGGAACGACCTTAAAACTCATCTCGTTCCAACCCCCTGCCTTGGGCAGGGACACCTTCCACTAGACCAGGTTGCTCCCAGCCACCTCCAGCCTGGCCTTGGACACCTCCAGGAATGGAGAGGATTTTAATCATGGAGACGGCTTTACCTCTTCCTCATACAGGACGTTGGCAGGGATGGATGATGGAGGTGTGTGGGCACTCAGCATTCCTGATGTCCCTGCTGGAGCTGCCACTTGCAGCTGTGCTGTGAGTGAGGTGGATTCTAGTGCCCTCAAATAGTTCAGGGAGATTTTTGACTCAGCTTTAAGTGGGACAATGGGCTGCAAGTGGCTCCATTGTGCTCCTTCGTGACTGGTGTTGGTGGTGTTGGAGTGTGAGAATGCAGGAAACTCACTGAGATGTCGCTGCGGGGCTGAATGCCCTCCTGTGGCATCAACTTTCAGGGGAGCTGGAGGTTTGGCAGCTCCCAGGAGCTATTTGACACCTTGCAAGGTTGGGCTGGTGGCCACAAGGAATAATTGTGTGTCTCCGCAATGGTTTCATGCTGTGGGGAGGCAGTGCTGGGAGGAGATTGATGTGCACCAGGCTTGGACAAACATCTGATCCTGCGACCTCTCTGGTGCTGAAGGTAAAATGAGCCCCAGTGCCTCCTACTAACAAGAGCCCTGGTCAGCTCTGTGGGGAGCAGGAAGAGTGCAGCAATGAATCCAGCCACACACAGGGCAGAGACCCCGTGAGGGTTCTGCCTTTGGGTTCGTTCCACACCTGACTGCCATGGTTGGTCTAGAGTTGAGCTGCACCAGCTCTGCGTTTTGTGGAGACTTCAGGGGGTGATTCATGGATGAGGAGAACCATCTTGTTGGGCAGTGGGACACGGGAAGGGAGCTGGGGAAGAAGCATGGAAGCACATCCCCCCATTGCTAGGGTTATGCATTTGAAGTTTGGATAGGATTCTGTCCTGCTTGATGTGCTGACAGAGAACCCGGTCACCTACGATCCCTACGGCAAGACAACACAGAAGGGACCAATTATGTCCCTTATCCTCAGGAGCTCCTCAGGGAGCTGTAGCTGCAGGCACAGGGAGCCCAGGGCAGGGCAGAGTGGTCCAGCCTGTGTTCAGAAAGCATCTGCAGCTCAAGCAGTTGAAGCTATCTCAGGGGAATGGTAGGGGAATCTTCTTTCTGGACTGGAAAGGGTTAAAAAAAGTAAAAACCCAATTTCTTTAAAGCATAGAAAGCACGACAAGGCATTTAGAGAGCGTATCATATACAGTATTTCACAAGTAAGTCTATTTCCTGTCTCCCCTATTGTTTTCAGTTTGATTAAGTATATCCTGTTAAACTGTATATTCCTGTTAGGGCTTTTACTTTACTCTGATAAAATGAGGTTATGCAGACAGGAATTTCTTATTCACTGGTATTTCAGGGGTGGGATCTGGAAGAATTGCTTTATCAGTAGGGAGAAAATCATCTTGGCTCTCCTGGTGGTAGCCCTTGCTTTGAGAAAGAGATATGAGCAAAATGATGGCATAGAGAGCCCAAATTTGGTGAAACCCCAAGTCCCTGAGGACCAGAAGTTTGCATGAACTTCGCAGGTCTTCTCAGGCTTGCTCTTCAGCTTTGTGGTCCCACATGGCAGTGACCAAGAAGCTGGAGTTGGTCTGTAGGACCAGGAGATTGGTGTTGCCTTCTGACTGTTGTCACCTGGAGGAGCAGGCTTAGGACAGAGAGGTCCAAACCTTGAGCTCCAACAACTGCAAGCACTGGGAGAAACCTCTAATGGAGCAGCCAGTCTTACCCTGCCCTTAGGTGGTGCACGGAGGAGTAGGTCCAGCTGCCCAGGAGGTGACAATAAGATCTGCCAGCAGCTGGTGGTGACAAAGGTTGAGCAGGGCACCACAAACTTGGCCCGTTTGCTGCAAAAGGGCAGCAACGAGACGTTTCCCTTTCGGTTCCCATTTTGGTGAGTTACAGGTGTTGACTAAATCGGGTGCATAAAGCCACGATTTAAGAATTTTTGGAAGCTCGCTTGCATCAGAACGGCGACAACCTTGATCTCCTTAGCCGGTGACTTGTCCAGAGAGGTGGCAGCCAGCCTGTAATTTCTGCCGGTCTATAATCAGCGCTGGCTGGTGATGAAGCGCAGCCTTGACTGAGACAACGAGTTAAGGTGGATGCTTCTTGATGAACTACCGTCTCTGCACGGACAATTAGTAATCACTTCCTGCTAAGCCCTTTGGAATGTGTGTTCTGCTTGGGGCGATGCTGGGAGCCTGCAAAGAGCCACCTATATGCTGACTGGTTTTTTTTTTTTTTTTTTTTTTTTTTTTTTTTTTTTTTTTCTCTTTTCCTCTGCTCCAGCAGATTGTCCAGACTCTGTGCCTTCCTCCACTGAAACAGGGGGAACTAATTGTCTAGCCCCTGGGGGGCTCTCAGGTAAGAAATCTCTCGTTGCCCTTGATCTTGGCCGTGGCTCGCGTTGGCTGAGGGTCCTGACAAAAGGCGAAGTGATGCTGGGGAGTTTTGGGAATGCACATCACCGAGAAGGGTGTGCTCAGAGGGGGAGTTGGGTTTCATTTCAGTAGCAGCCGTGTACCTCTTGTGTAGAGGATGTGTTGAAATCCCAGACAAGGTTCTCCATCCCCAAAAGCCTGTGTTTCCTTTGAATTCCAGCCTCGTGCTCCATTCATTTTTGGGCTGAGGCAGGAAGAGGCAAAAGGACTGAGGCAGGGGAAGGCAAAGCAGTGTTGGTTGACCATTCATTTGGATGCATGGATTACGGGAGCAGGTGCAGTCGTACCTTAAAGAAGGATTTGATTTTGTCCTTGACTTGGTAGTGGGGGCATCTCTGGTCTCTGGGATGAGAGGCCTGCTCAGATTTTGGTCCTGGTAAGGTCACCAGCCTCGCACATCTGATGCACAAGGCTCGTGGTGCCTGGGGAGGAAAAGTGGCCTGTTATTTTGTAGAGGATGTTGCAGAGAGAGTTGATGACCCTTTCGTATTCCTGCCAACCTGGGATATTCTGTGATTTCCATTGTTTTCCTGTTTGCCATCTCCCTCCACTTACTGTTTCAGGATTGTAGTGGTGGATGTAGTGGATTGTAGTGGACAAGGGTGGAGGCTTATAAGGTGGTTTCCCCACCCCTCTTGGGGTTTGCACAGAGACATAGGGCAGTTCGGGCTGGAAAGGACCTTTGAAGGTCACCTAGTCCAACTCCCAACCTCATTTCCAAGGCGTGATGTCTCCAGCACCTCACCTCCCACCCCAGACCGGCCACCTCAGTGTCTCTACCAGGATTAAAGTGTCTGAAACCATGTACCTGCAGGTACTGGCTGACGTTTGAAGGTGCTTGCCTTTGTGGGGATGTCTCCTTGATTTATGATTTATTCATCACCTTGAAACTGGCATTCAGAATTAGGTCGGCGGCGGCTGCACGCGCGCGTGCATCTGCCCCTGCCTCTCTCCAGGAACTGCGTTTGGTGTGGATGTGATGTCTTTAAGTGAGCCTTGTTTGTTTTTCTTTGGGTGTAATATATACCCTGTCTGTTATTTGAGAGGGGAGCATATTGTTTGTTCAAAGGCCCTAATGAGAGTTAATCAAACGAAGGGGGAGAGGGAACAGGGAAACTTGTTGCTGTTTGGGTTTTTTTTTTTTTTCTTAAGGCAGAAGGCTTTGGGGTTTTTTGTTTTTTTACTATTGGACCCTATAGCTTCAGGGAATTAACAAAAAGAGACTGTAGAAAGAAAAAAGACAAGAAGCATAACAACACAATAAGGATGTTGTTAGATCTTTTTTTCTTTCTTTTTTTTTTTTTTCCTTTTTCCTCCTGAAATACACCCTTTGCAGAGGGAAGGAGAGAGTTCGGTTCCACAGGATACCACATGAAATAAGCAGAGGAAGTACTCGCTTTTAAAAGGGGGCTTTCTGTAAGGTTCAGCCTATTGATAACATCTCGTCTGGCAGCTCTGCTCCCGAAGGGAAGGCGGGAGGTGGGGGCTTGGGCTGCAGGAAATAACATGGCTCGATCCTGGTGCCTCCCAAAGGGCCGCGGGAAGGGGACCCCTAGCTCCTTAACTGAGCTTCTTCCCCAAATGAAAGCACATTTCCACCTGAAAATACATTTTTAACTTACTTTATTCTATTGTTATTATTTCACTGGATTTGATTTTTTTTTTTTTTTTGGTTGCCCTTATCAAAGGTTCCCCCCTTCCCAAGCCTGGAAACAGAACCTTTTTACGATCATTAACCGCTCTTTTTTCCTCCCCAAATGTAATTGTAGCCATTTAGTTTAATGAGGAGCTGATAGGAGAGTTGACTCTTGAAGAGGGATATGGTTAGCTACCCAAGCCCTGAAACAAAGCCGAATGCCTCCACATGAAAGAGCATTTGTTTTGAATTTGCTCTGATTTACTGGCATCTCCCTTCCGCGCGCAGAAGTGCACTGCTGAAAATTCCCAACTGGAGAGACCCAGTCAAGAAAGGAAAATAAACGCACTTCGGAGCAATCCTCCAAAGCTCGCTTTCTCCTCCTTTTTTTTTCCTACCCACTTCTGCATACTTTAGTTAGCAGAAGAGTGTGTTTGAAGAGGGTTTTAATGAGTTGCTGGCAGGGTACAGGGCCAGCACTTTGGCTTGGTCTTATCTGTGTTTGGGTGGATGGGGATGGGTGATGCTGGGTGGAGAATCCAGCATCCCTCATCTCCTCCAGACCTGTACATATTGGATTTGTGGCTCCTTGTTGAAAGGATGCCTTAAGAAAAGGGGGGAAAAAAAAAAAAAAGTATATTATTTTGGTAATTTGGAAACTGGAGTGGGCGTGTGAGGACAAAGACATCACAGGTGGTTGTTGGTGGCGGTGGGTTCCTGCAGCGCTGCAGCCTTTGGTCATCGGTCATGGGTGCTGGATGCTGGTGTAGTGGCAGAGATCAAGGTCAGTAGGTCTGCTCTGATGTCTCAAAAAGTAGGATTTGGCAAGGAAGATCACTCTCAGCACTGAGAATTTGGGAATGGGGCCAGCCTGGGGTTCATGGCTGCTCCAGCAGGGGAATGCTTGGAGACGCGGAGAGGGCGGTGGCAAGGGGAGCATTGCAGGGGCTCAAAGTGCATGTCCTTGCAGCTCTCCGTGAGGAGCCTTTGATGAGGAGGAGTCTCAGATCAGCCACTGCTGGGGTCTGTCTCTTGCTGGGGCTGCAGGCAGTTGTGTTGATGGATACCAGAGGCTCTGGAGGATGTGTGGCGGGGGGAGCGGCATGGCTGGGGGGATGTACGGGGAGTGTTTCCCCCTTGCGATAACTAATCTGAGCTGCTCTTCCCCTCCCTCCCTCTGCTTTCTGTTCTCCTTCCTGACCCAGGAATGCAATCCTGGGTAGTCCTTCTCACCATGCTGGTGTCCTCTTCTCATCCCACCTCTGCTGTGTCTCCCCCAGCCATCCCATTCTCTGGCTGATGCACCCCTTGCTTCCCCCAGGGCACTGGCTCGCTTCTGTGTTCTTGCTTTTATTTATTTTCTTATATCATCTTTATTTTTATCAGTGGTCAGCCTGTGGGTAGGTCAGGACTCCTTGCTCACGTTTTCTCCCACTGACGTGGTTGTGCTCAGGTATTAGTAGCCAGATCCTTTCTGTCCTCAGTGTGGTTAAAGAGCAAAAATATCCCATTGGAGATAAAAATAATTCCTGTAAATAGGAGACAGAGGGTGGTTTTCCTGTATTTTGAGCTGACTTGTTCTCAGCCGATGTGTTTGGTCATGACTTCTTTCAAACAAGCAAAGCCATGCTTGGAGAGCTTGGAGGTGGCTGGCCCGTGGTCTGGTGGCATCAGACTGGTGGGAGCCAAGTTCCTGTATGACCCATGGAGAAGCTCTGCTCCAAGGGTAGAAGTGAGCTGGTGGTGTTTGGTGGTGTGCTGGTGCTGTGTCTCCGTGGAATGTGATCCACCAGCCCTGGACATTTCTGTCCTGACCTGTGTGTGGCCTGGGGCTGGTGGCTGGTGGCTGGTGGAAGGTTGTGGTGTCCGTGGTGGGTGAGGAGGTGGATCTCCAGCAGGACAGGTGAATAGTGCTGGATCTGCTGGCAAAGCGAAGCTCTCAAGAAGCCCAGAGCCTGTGCTCAGAGAGGGAAAGCGAGTTGAGCTGTCTTGTGTCCTTGCCACATCCACTGCTTTTTTATAGAGGTTGTTCCTATAATGCCAAACCTGAAAGTTTTTCCAGATTTTGGCCCAGTCCCACTGATTTTCGCAAACTCTGGAAGCACCTCAGGGTCTCCAAGAGCCAGTGGATGTTGAGTGATGATACTTGGTGGGTGCTGGATCAAGGTTCTGCAAGGCTTGAGGCTGGGAAACCCACAAGGCTCTTCTGCAGCAGGAACAGACTCAGTTTCTCCCTCCCAACTCCACACCAAAAACACTGGGAAAAGATCTCCCCAGGCTGGAAAAACATTAGCATCATTCCCTACTCCAGCTCTCTGTGCTGTGGGACCTTGCCTGATTTAAGGGACCTCTTGGCTGATTGACATTTCATTCCAAAATTGCGGACAGGCCGGGAATGTTTCACTATGCCTCTGATCCCCGCTGGTATCTGCTCGACGGGGAAGAAGCACCTTGTCCAAATCCGGAGATATTTGCCCCCCGAAGTGGCTCCCCACCGCTCTCCCCCCGCCCATGTAAACAGGATCCTGTGCTGTTTCTCCGCCAGAGCCCTGCCTGTGTTTTCCCGTTCCCCCTACTTCCACCTCCCTCCCCTACGGAGTTTATAACCTCCTGTGAAATGCCTTTATTTACAAATTGGCATCCTATTATAATCTGAAATTGAGACATCTTCCTGTGGAACTAGGATTGTATATTTGTCCCAGGGATAAACAATTGCTTGGGAATTTTTTTTTTCTTTAAGTCACTTATTTTTGGTTTATTTTTGCGCTTACGTAGTTTTAATATTTTTTAATTTGCTTTGAGCATCGCAGGGCGTTGCACCCTTTCCTTCCCAGCCTCGCTAGGAGACGTGACCCCCTGCTCCTTGCTTACCTAAAAACCACGGTCCTGTCCTGGAAAGGACAAGGTTATCAGGGGTTAACGCCAGGATGACAGCACTGGAGCCTCTGGAGCAGAGCAGGCTGCCTGCCAGACTAGGAGCCTCCCGGCTCGCCTCGCACATCATCTGACCGTGGCCGACTGGGAGGAGGGAGCTGGTGCTTGGCACCGACTCCAGGCTCTTGGCTTGGCCACCCGCTCTGGTTCCTTCAAGCCCCGTGAGGGCTTTTTTTTTCTCTTTTAAGGGGGTTCTCACCCTGTGGGGACCCCCCTGGGACACAGCCGGGATCCTCCTCCCAGCTCCAGGCGTTTTGCCGATTAAAATTCTTCCAAAGCAAATAGAATCCATTTAATAATTACTTTTAAGTGCTCTAGAGCCTCTTGAGCCTTTCCTAGATTCTCCGCTGTGTTTTAAAAAAGAAATGATAGCAGAGGTGCTGCCCCCATTAAATAGTTTCAATCCATACCCGTACATCTTCATTTAAACTCATTTTTCCAGATGCCAGTAGATTTTCCCGGCCAAACGGTGCCTTTGGAACAGCTGATGGTAAAATGCAGGAGACCCCAGAACTAGCAAGCCCATCATAGTGGGCATGATGGTGGGAACAGTGATGGGGGACCATGATGGGGCCACCTGTGTTTTAATCACACAACCTGGCTCTTTTCAGGGAAGAACAAGGCTAGAGAGGTGAATTTTGGAAGTTGGGTCTCGGTTCAAACCATGCTCTGCTTGCCGTAGCTGTTGCGATGAGCGCCGGCAACTTGATCACTTGGGGACATTTAAAACTCGATGGGACAAAAACACTCGTAGAGGAGCAGCCCCGGGCTGGCAGGGATGTGGGCTGCATCGTTTCCATCCCTGCTGTCTGCCAGTGCGTATCACTTACACTAAAGGAACCAGTAACATTAGCCACATGCATTTCCCCGCCACGGGCATGGGGAGATGCCTGTTTCCAGCCACAGTGGCCAACACCATAAACCTCCCTGCTGGCTTACAACGGGGTGCAGCCCCTTTTAGGGTGCCCAGGGGGAAAGTGTGTGCAGGGAGCCTGTCCCCAGCGCTAGCTGTGCTCAGGCAGGGTGATGGGCTGGGCGGGCTGGTGGGTGCCAGCCCCACTGCCGTCCCCCGCCGCCGTGAATGACCCACGCCGCAGCCTGGCCGCCTGCCTACTGTCACAAAGGAGCTTCCTTCCCAGTTTATTTTCAGCGCTGGGATATTATTAACTGCTGAGGCACAGCCTCTGTTCTAACCACCCTCGCTTTTTGCCTAAATCACTTTGTTTTCACCCGCCGTCGGCGTGCCGGGGCCGCTGGCGTAGCCGTGGTGCCGCTGGGGTACCGGCTGCGTCACGGCTGCTGTTGAGGAACAGAGGGCACGGAGGAGCCTGATCCTGCACGGGGCTGAGGGCAGGCAAGGGAAGGAGCTTGGTGGCTCACAGGATTTCCGCCTGCTGTCTTTGGATTAGCCCCTGGGTTTTCTTTTTTTTTTTCCTTTTTTCTATTCTTCAACGTCTTTTAATAAAAGCAACATCTTGGGTGTTGCTGTCTGCCTTTTTCTCTGCAAGTTGTTTTACTTTGTTTTATTTATCTTTTTTTCCCCTTTTTCCTTCCATTTTCTTTTCCTGTTTTACCTCTTTTTTCTTCTGTTTTCCTTCTGTTTTTTCTTTTTCTCCTTCTTCTCCTTCTTCTCCTTCTTCTTCTCCTACTTCTTCTTCTTTCTCCTTCTTCTCCTTCTTCTCCTTNTTTGTTTTTCTCCTTCTTCTCCTTCTTCTTCTTCTCCTTCTTCTTCTTTTTCTACTTCTCCTCCTTCTGCTTTTTCTTCTTTTTCTCCTACTTCTTCTCTTTCTCCTTCTCTTCCTTCTTTCTCCTTCTTCTCCTTCATTTTCTCCTTTTTCTATTTTCCTTCTTCTTCTTCTACTTGTTTTCTTTCTTCTTCCTGTTTTCCATCTCCTTGTTTTCCTTCTTCTTTTCCTTAATGCAAGAGAAGACCTTTTCTGGGCAAGCATTGCAGGGATTTTCCGTCCCCATCCAGGGGAGGGTGGGGGCTCGGATTCCCTGTGCACAGACCTGCTGCCACCCTTGGGGGGGTCTTTGCCCATGGGCTCAAGTCATCAGTTCCAAAAAGCTTTTTCCCAGGGTGTATTGTGCTGCTGGGGATGTGATGTGGTGTTTGCTAACCGACAGCCCTTTTCTCTCCTTTCTTTTTAATTTTTCCCCTGGTTTTCTTTCCCTCCCCTCTTTTGGGTTGCCATTTAAATGCGTGATGATAACTTTCACCCTGTTAATTAACAGGAAACATTGGGACAAGACAGGAAATTACATCAGTCTTTTATGAGGAAAGAGCCAAGAAAAAAAAATGCAAGAAAACATAGTTATTAGTGAAAGGAAAGAAAGTGCCAGGGGAGGGAAAAGAAAGAAAAGAAGAAAAAAGGAGGAAAAAACATAATCTCATAGGCCATGCTTTTCTGAGAGAGGCTGCTCCAGTACTTGATTTTATTTTTATTATGTTGAAAAATATTTGACTAGCAGGGTCACCTTTGCTTGAGCACGACGGTCCAGCTTCCCAAGGAAATTTTTTTTTTTTTTTAAATTTTCATGCTTTTTCTCAGCTTCCTTCCCCAAACTGTGAGGCCTAGGAAGCTCTTGGCCGGGAGACTAATTTTGGTTTGGCTGCTCAGCCCTTCAAATTGGTCCCCACCCAGTGTCATTATCTTGGTTTTAACTTGCAAGGGGGAAAAAAAAAAAAAACCACCCTGTAAGAGCTGGCTCAGCCCTTCTCTACCCTTTTAACCTCACTACATAAAAAACCTACTGGCTTCAGCCTCCCTGGTTGGGTTGTGCTGGCGGTGCTGAAGCACCGTGGGCTGGGGGCAGGAGGTCCTGGTGATGCTCTGGGTGATGCTCCTCTCTGTGTGGTGACCTGTGCCTGGCTCTGTTGTCCTTCCTCACCCTCCTCAGCGATCAAGTGGGATCCCTGTTGGGGTGCTGGGGTTTGGTGAGCCAGCTTTGGGATGAAGTCCTGGCTCCCGTGGCTTTCCTGGCTTTTCCCTGAGCATGTGGAAAGGCAAATTTTGCCATTGAAGGAATAATTCAGAACTGCTCGGGCTCTTAACCCTAGCTGCAAAAATGTACCTTATAGGTGTACATAATAAGTGAGACTGTATATGGTTAAATACTGAGCAAAATCTATTCAACTTCTATGCAGGGGTTGAATATGTATGGAGATAATTTATCCAATATATAATACATATAATTATATAGGATATAGTCAACATACACTGTATATATTCTATGGACACATATATTGACTGTATTCAATATACTCATTGTATATTGAATATGTTCCATATTTGTATAGAATTCTATATAATATTTACATAGGTCGAAGACATTCTGTTCATAGAAACCAGAACTGTGTCAATAAGAGGTGACTTTTTGGTGGAGAAATTTGACTGTTAGGAAGGAGGTGGAAGTTCAGACATCTGTCACTTTTGCAAGTGGTGAAGTTGGCTGTGGATCCAGTGATTTTTGGTGACGGAAACTCAACCACAGGCTGAGTTTATGGGTGATAAAAATTACCAGGTGTCACTGCTGAGGAGGAGCCCCCTCCATGGTGGGTGATGCAAAATCATACCAGAGGAGCTGAGTGTCTGTGTGCAGATTGGTGTGCAAGGTGAGGTTTTGAGTAGAAAAGCAGGGAAAACGGCAAAATAGTCAAGAAACTAAGCCGTGAGATGAGGTCCTGCTGGCCCACATGGGATGCTGTCAGTGACCCCGTGGCTGCACTCCGGCAGCACCTTCCCAGGCAGAATGGACAGAGTCAATAACTCCATAAAATCATTCTTCAAGCAGGAATCAAGTAACAGGAGTTTTATTTGGAAAAGGAGCTGGGAGCCTGGAGTTACATCACTGCATTTGAACTGATGAATTCATTTTCTTTGGAAGCCAGTCTGAGACTTTTTAGCTCACGATAAGGAACAAACCCATAAATCATAGGCAGGGACCTGTAGTTTTCCTGTTCTTTGTCACAGCCAAGCATGGAAAATGTATCCTGGGTGTCAAGAGCATGAAGCCTTGG
Source organism: Mystacornis crossleyi (assembly GCA_013400655.1). Lineage (NCBI taxonomy): Eukaryota > Metazoa > Chordata > Aves > Passeriformes > Timaliidae > Mystacornis > Mystacornis crossleyi. The sequence continues at coordinate 11,614 of VYZQ01015960.1, read as the reverse complement.
CTCACCTGAGAGTTGAACTGCAGTTATTTTCTGGAGAAGCTGGTGTGATGCTGGGCTTGCCAAGATCCAGATTCCCTGGGCTTCATCCCTGTGTGAGGATGCTCCTGGGTCTTAGGGATGCCCGAATCCCTTGGGTTTCATCCCCATGGGAGGACGCTGCCGGGTGTTGGTGACAGCCCAGATCCCCTGAGTTTTGTGGCCATGAGAGAGTGCTGCCGGGTGTTGGTGACAGCCCAGATCCCCTGAGTTTTGTGGCCATGGGAGAGTGCTGCTGTCTGCTGGTGACAGCCCAGATCCCCTGAGTTTTGTCCCCAGGGGAGGATGCTGCTGTGTGTTGGTGATGCCACCTTGGTCACGGCAGGTCCCCACCTGGGCCATGGCTCTGCTGTTGCCACCAGCAGTGGGGTGAGATGGGCCATGAGGAGCTTTTGGGGTTTTTTTTACCCATGTGCTGCCAACCTGCCCCGTTTTATAGCCTGGGGCAAACCTCTGCTGGCCTCTGTCTGCAAGAAGGGGGTGCCAGCTCCGACGGAGCGCCGGGAGGGTTAATTACTTAATGAATATAATATTCTCTATAATTGCTATGCGTTATTAATCCAGAGCAAAGTGAGAGGCGAGGGGAGGGGTGTGTGTGCATGGCCAGGCTTGTGAACTCCTTCCCAACGCCATCCGTCCTGTCTGTCCATCCCTTGATTGCCCCCTACCCGGGCTGGGGCTGGTGCTGTCCGTGTGTCCGTCTGTCCATCCCTGGGCGGTGACCCTGCCCGTACGCCAGCGTGCTCGGCCGCCTGCTCTTAGGAATAGGCGTGATTAGATTATGAAGGCAGACAGAAGTAATGATTAACTTTTTCAGTCTGCCTGCTGTCTCCAGTCTGGCGCTGGGTGTTTTTTTTTCCCCCTAAGTAGGCCCTGGCCCCGCGTCGACAGGGTATTAGGTTGTAAAGAAAGCCAGGAGGAATGAAGGCAAGGGAGGGAGGGGAAAGGGGAGGGAGGGAGCCTTTTCCATCGGATCCGGGACTGGAATTTATTGGCAGGAATGCAGTAAATGCTCCAAATGCCAGCCCAGCTAAACAGTTTTCATAATTGTTACGGAGCGGGGCATGATGAACGTGAAAAGGACTTTTGTTCCTACTCTGATTTTTCCATGGGTTTACATCCCTGCAAGGGAGATGCTGCTTTGGGAGAAGTTGATGGGGGAAGTAGGCATTTTTGGGTTTTTGGTGTGGGGAGAAACATATATTTACGTCTGTTTTAGGTCTTTAGGGGAGAATGCTGGGTCAGTGTGCTGCAGGGAGCGGGGCTGTTTTTTTTTTTTTCTTTTTTTTCAGTATTGGAGTGAGAACAGCAGTGATGCTGTGTTGTGTGTGTGTGTGTGTGTAGGGGGGAAAAAAAGGATCCTAACACATCTGTGTGTTAGGTATCCATTTGGAAATCCTAGACGGCTCTACTTCAGTGTTTATTAAGGTCGTAACAAGGTTTTTAACGTGTAACCCACATAGCTACATGTTGTCAGGGCAGAGCTGCGGCTTCCCTGGGGGCTGTAGCCCTGCCCTCCCCAGGGCACCCCTGGGTACTGAAGGACCTCTCCTGCAAGAGTGAAGCTTTATGTTTCATTGCAAAAGCTTTTTGAGGTCATCCTCTAAACCCCAGCCGGGTGACTGCATTAAGGGGGGCTGCGACCCCCTGGCTGGCACGGCCCAGTGTCCTCTGGTGGCTTCAGCATCTGTGGCGTGATTTATCCTAGAAAGGTGATGGGGAGGATGCTGCCACAGGAGCCTCCAGCACAGCCCAAGCCGGGAGAGAGATTCTTGGCAAGCTCATCCTCACGTCTGATTTGCATTGCAGTAAGTCAGGAGCCCTTTGTGTGCTGGTTTCTCTTTCTCAGAAGGTTTCTGGTTGAGATCTGGGTTGGGTATGGGTGGGGAAGAGGTGTGTCCTGGTAGCTGCTGAGGCTGAAGCATGGAGGTGGTTGCTCCTCTCTGGGAGCTGGGGCCGGTACCAGCCCTGAGTCACTTGGGGCTCCCAGGGCACCATCTCATGAGTGCTGGCTGTGTTTTCCAGATAAGTCTGGTGGCTGATTTGTTACAAAAGTGAGATTATTCCGGGTTGCCCTCAAGGAAGGGGAGAAGGTTGGAGAGTGCACGGGGCAGTGGAGCAGCTGCACCACCTCCTGAGCCGGCAAGTCCCCACCAGCACAGAACGGCAATGGGGACACATACAGCAAAAATAGGATTTCTGAGGGGTTTCCACATGGATCTGCAGGCCCTTGTGCCTCTTTGGATGGCCTGGGAGTCTTAAAAACCCCATGGATTTTGGCAGGGCTGCTCTGGAAGGGTCTCACCTCTTGCAGCATCCCTTTGTCCCACCCAACCGTCAAGTTATAGCTTGGGGAAGGGATTCCCGTCCTACTGCTTTTTTGAAACGAGGGAAAAGTTTTCCCACACCTTTGAGGGGTGCAGAAGGAGAGGCAGATAAAGAAGGTTCTTTAAATTAAAACTTCAAAAATAATTAGGCTGACTGTATACTAAACAACAGCAAAGAGGCCCATTTACTGTAAATATTATGAATGGATTTGGCTGGCTTCTTCATCCCCACCCTTCCTCTAAGGCTTTTCTCTGAGCTGAGTCGAAATTCGGCCTTCAGACAGCACGGTACTCTATAATTTGCATGGCTGATGAGGCCTGAAGCCTGGTACGGAGGAAACTGGAGTCAGCTGGCTCCTCTAACCACTGGAGACAGGCAGACAGGCATTTTTGGTGTGTGCCTGCATATTTTCCCCCCCGCCCCATTGCCTTGTAGCTCCAGCCTTGCTTGGCTTTTAAAGAGAATGGTCACAAGAAAAGGGTTCTTCTCTTCTGGAGTAGTTTTTAGCCGTGGTAATTGATTAATCACCGTAATTAGACAGTAGCAGTGACTAATAGGATGTTTATGAATCAGATTTCTGGTTTGGTGGACTCCATGAACTCGTCAGTTTCACTTGGGTTCTTTCTTTGCTGTCCTGCAATGGGACATGGATCACCCTATATTTTTTAATATATTTTTTAATATTTTTGGACATCGCTCCTGGTCCAGCCTTGGCATCTGCCGTAGTGGTGTTTGCTTTTGAGTCTCTGAAGGTCTGCAACAACATGCTTGAGGGGCTTCTTTCTTTCTCAGTTTTATGTTCCTGCTGAATTAACCCTCAAAAAGTTCAGGGCTTGAGGGGCTGGGGGAAGGCTGACTCAGGGCACCACCAAGGTGGGGTGGGAACCCGAGGAGATGTCCTCAGGGGTGAAACATCTCTACCCACTGTGTCACCTGACCTCGTTTTTGTCCTGATTTCACAAGGGGGATTCCCAGGCGGGGGGAAGGTGATGGCAGTTTTTGTTTGGGTCACCTAGGGACCAAGCAAAGCCCTCCCAAACTTTCAGGTCACTGTTAATACAAACCTGAACCAAAGCCCTAGAAAAATGGGGAAATATGAGACTGTTTCCCCTGATATATGGCTTCTGCCATATTTTATCCTGCTTGACCTCATCAGACTCAATCTTAGTAAACATCAGCAAATTGAAATCTTGCGGTGAAACTTCACATTTATTTTCATGCAAGGTTGACTGATTTTGCCAGGAACAAGGAGCCATTTGAGTGATTGATTGAACAACTTGCTAATAAATTAAAAAAGTAATCTTAAGGCTCTTTAGCCTGCATGACTACCGTATATGCTGAGTAATAAGAGCCGTCTAATTAGACATAGACACAAATTTATGGTCTAGCCTGTCAATCCGCGGATTAAGGACTGCGTGAGTACCTACTGACACGATGGGCTGTAGTGGCTCCTAAAGAGATGTTATGGTCTATCATGTCAATAATCCACAGATTAAAGGCTCCCTAAGTAGGTGTTGACGTGACTGACTGTCTCAGCTCTTGGGGGCTCTGGTGCTGGGGAGGTGCAACTACCCCAAGGGCCCCCCCCGAACGGTGGCATCCATGCAGTAGGTGAGGGTTAATTTCCTCTGCAAACAGCAGGAGCTTAGCACGGGACCATCCTTGAAATAAGGCTTTCAGAAACCATCCCAGCCGTCAAAAGCAGGGATGAGGAAGGTGAAGCTGTCTAGCCCTTGTATGCTGGGAGGTACAAAAGGTTTGAGGCAAACACTGCTACAGGTGGAGCATCCAGGCTGCCCACAAACTTCGTTAAAGGCACAAAGACTCTTTTCTGCAGCAGGATATATCCTTTAATGTGGATTTATCCTTTATTTGGCCTTTTTTTCCCTTTGCTTTTGCTGAATGTACCTGGAAATCTAGCTTTTAGGTATTTTTCTNTTGTCAGTGCCCACGGCACTTGTTTTCCAGCAGAAAGCTGTCTCCTGGAAAGCCAGGCAGGGTTCTCTCCAGGTCTTTGAGTCCACCAACAGCACAAGGACCTGGAGCTGCTGGAGCCAGTCCAGAGGAGGCCACGGAGCTGCTCCAGGGCTGGAGCCCCTCTGCTCTGCAGCCAGCCTGGGACAGCTGGGGGTGCTCACCCGCACAAGAGAAGGCTCCAGGGAGAGCTCAGAGCCCCTGGCAGGGCCTCAAGGGGCTCCAGGAGAGCTGCAGAGGGACTGGGGACAAGGCCTGGAGGGACAGGACACAGGGAATGGCTTCCCAGTGCCAGAGGGCAGGGCTGGATGGGATCTTGGGAAGGAATTGCTGTCTGTGAGGGTGGGCAGGCCCTGGCCCAGGGTGCCCAGAGCAGCTGTGGCTGCCCCTGGATCCCTGGCAGTGTCCCAAGGCCAGGATGGACGGGATTTGGAGCAACTTGGGATAGTGGAAGGAGTCCCTGCCCACGGCAGGGGGTTGGAAAAAGAGGTCCCTCTTTAAGGTTTTTAATGTCCCTCCCAACCCAAACCATCCTGTGATTTTTTGAAAATTAGGAAACTTTTGTCAGCAGTTCAGGGTAAATGCTAATATGGTGAGTATTGTGCCAGGGTTGATGTTTGTTGGAAATCCAGACCCAGGAATGAGGAAGAGGAGGTGGTGAGACGGTGAGAAGTTTAGGAAGAGCATGAGAAGATGCCCAGGATAAATACTTCTCTTTTGAAAAATAAATGTACATGTACATATATTACAAAAGGTGTATATACATGGTTCGGAACCCTTCTACTCTTGGATAGTTTAATTTGCCTCTAATCCTGATGTCATTGACAAAAGATCCAATTACAGGCATTTAAAATCCTCATCAGGAAGGCTATCTTATTCCCGTTTTCAGCGGTGAGTTGTTATCACAGATACTGGTGATAATTTTGACAGCCCTTGACGTGGTCAGCCGGGAGCAGTCCTGGCGGGTCAGATAGCTCAGTGTGTGCTAAACTCGCTCTTTTTTTTTCAAGGTTGGTTGACTACAGGAAAACCTTTAGCTAAAAAAAACCAGAACAAAACCAAAAGACCCCCAGCCTAGCTCCCCTCTACATTCATGAACCTGGCACTGGGACAAGGCTGAGATCTGAAGGACAACAGAGATCTAAAACAACCCCAGGACAGGAGCTGCGCTTTTTTAGTTTATTACTATTATTTTCTAAATTCAGTTTTGCTAAAATGCTTTGCTTCTCCATGAATTAAGAAAAGAGGACTTCTTCTTCCCAAATTCCTAGTAAAACTGCTGGAGCTTGGAAAGGAAAAGTATGGATGGCACGCTTTCATCAACTTAAAACTCACCATGTGATGGAGAGAAAAGCCACACCAGAAATTTCCTGCCACTTCCAAGCAATGGGAGATGTGAGTCCTTCTGCCATAGAAGAACCAAGAGTGGGACTTGATAAATTTGGGTGTTTCTGTGGTGTGAATGTCCCATACCCACTGTTGTCTCTTGACCTCTTTGGTTTCTGCAGCTGTCAGTTTTTTGGGGGGTTATTGCTTTGGTATCCCATGGCCCAGGATTTCTGTATGGATGAAGCATTTTCAGCGGGAGCAGGATCAGGCCCTGAGCCCACAGACATCATGTGCACCCCCAGAGTGGAGAAGTCCTGACTGTGGTCTTTTGTTGAGCGATTTCAGGCAGGACTTGAAGTTTGTGAGGGTCAAGGCAAGTGGTGGAGGAGCTCACAGCCTCTTGTGCTGACTGGTGTGTTGGGAGTTAGCTGGGATGCTGCTTTTATGGAGGACAACGGATGCATTGGCAAAATTGGGGCAGCCTCTCAGGAAAATCCAGGAAGGTGTAAAAAATATGGAAAAAAAAGAGTTTTCGGGTGGGAACAGGATATTGTGTAACATGGTTGTGCTGGGACATCACCGGTGATGAACCATCTGCACCAAAATGACAAAAAATGTTACCCCAGGGGCTTTGGGGTTTTGCCTTGATTTCTCCCCTCTATGAGGAGCTAATGTGAATCTGTAGACCTGACTATGAGTGATCAATGCAACTAATTCCCTAAATTCCTGAGGGCAAACTCACTTTATTTTCAGTTGTTTCTATACTATTATTTTTTCACAATGAGCTTGCACAACACACAGGGGGGAGGCTGCCAGAGCCCCAAGGCAGGCTGTAATGGAAACCATGGAAAATCCTAATAACCCAGTGATAGCAGCAAATGGAGGGATCCTTAATAATGAAATAATAGCGTGGATGTTTATAGCATTAAATATTATCATTGTTTGCTGGGATATGGGAACGCTCCCAGTTTGCTGGGTGTTTTCCAGGCATTTAGAAAGGGATGTGTTTGCTCCAAGGAGCTCGTAAAAACGATGCTTTTAACTCAAAACAGGGATCCCGAAGGGTTTGCAGCCGTCTATGGGCTGTCGCACACGAGGACGTGTTGAGGAGGATGTGGCTGTGAATTTTCCTGGGATCTGGGTTTTTGTGTGAGTTTGCAGCAGGCGGAGATGGGAGCTGGATGGTGGGTGCCTGCCGTGACCCCAGGTTGCACAGGGTGAGCCCAGCAGGGTGTTTTTGAGCATAATACTTCTGTTTGCTTCATTCGCACAGATCTGTGATTACTGCCACCAAAAAAAGCCTTTTTGGGGAAAAAAAAGAAGTCTGTCACTGTAGGAAGCATCTCTTGAGTCACTTTTTCCTTCTCTCCTGCCACCTCCTCTCCTGCCTGAGTGATGCCACTGGCTTTTCCCACCCCTTTTCCTGGCGGGTGCCAGGACCAGGGGGGCAGGTGGGAGCAAGGGGGCTCCGCTGGGGTCCCAACAATCGTGAAAAGCGGCTTCAGTGGCAGCTGGCAGGGAGGCCTGAGCCTGTTTATCCGAGCTCAGCCCTTGTATTCTCATGGCTTTTTGACTAGACATGCAGTCAACAGCCAAAGCCCGCAAACGGAAGAGGCTCTGGCATATTTATACTGTGTGCTGGCATCAGCTCCTTAAAAAAAAAGCCAAACATCCCGGATTACCTAAGATTCGTCCTTGAGGTCTGGTCACCCCATGTCATTCAAAAACCTAGTGGGATTCATTCATGAACTTCCATCGCTCCATAAAGGTCTGTTCATTCATCGCCAAGGCAGTTTTCTATTTTTTCTTCTTTTTTTTTATTATTATTGGTAGGTTTGTTTTTTTTTTTTTCTTTTCCTTAAATTCTCTAGCAATTAAATAGCTCTCTGTAAGCAGCAGTTAGCTAATTGTTACATGGTCTTCTCTAATGCAAGCACATATACTGGGTGAAAAAGTCCTTTCTTCCTTGCTGCCACCTCCTGAAAGAGATGCTTTTGTGTTCAAATTGATAAAAACCTATAGGAATTTCAGCAGGGGTCCAACGGCTCCAAAATTCCCTCAACTGCTGTAAAACAAAACCCAAAAGGCTCTGAATATCATCAGCAGGCCAACAGTGAGGAGGGAGGTGCTGGATGGTCAACAGAGATCCCTCTTCGGATCCAGGAGCATCCTTCCCCTGGATCCAGAAGCAGCCCTCCCAAATTCCTCTCTCTCCCAGGCAGGTGGTGGAAACTCCACCCTGGGTCTGTTTCTTGCCCCTCTGGATGCCCTTTTGTCTGGAGGGCACCCCATCTGGGCTTGTGGGGAGGTATCCCAGGCTGCCCACCCTGCCCCTCCTCAGTCCCAGGTTTCAGCAGGACATAAAGTTACCCACAGCAAAGTCTTGTGAGGCACCAAAAAAGGGGGGTGGAAGGACAGACTGGGGTGCACCTCGACAGATGCTGTCCCAGGGACCCCCCTCTCAGCATGACCAGAACCCCCATCCCTGGTTTAACCTGGGAATGAGGGTCCCTATTTTGAGGCAAACACAGTCAGGCCCATTTTTAGTAGCTGCCTCCAGCAACTGGAGAAATATTTTCCTTGCTGGCATAGAAATGAGGAAATTAAAAGTGTGTGGCTTTTTTTTTTTTTTTTTTTTTCCCTCTTCTCTTTTTTTTTTCTCCTCTCTTAAAAGCACAGTGCAGGGCTTGAACAAGATGGGAGGAAAATGCCTGCACTGGGAAAATGCGCTTATTAATAGCAAAAAATGGAGAGAACAGGCAGCCAAGCATGTTGCCCTGGGGAGGGTGGGTTTGGGGGAGGGCTGCAGGAAGAGCTTTGAGTTGCTGGGTCACCCACCATCCCAGCTCCAGTAGTTTCTCCCATAGTTCAGGGGATTATTTTGGTAGTGCTCGCTAACCTGCATTCCCAGATTGATTTTTTTTTTTTTCCTAGAACTTTTTTTTTTTTTAATACTATTATAGAGATGAATAGTTCCCAGGTCTTAACATGCCTACTGAGGCTGGAAGGAATTACCCGCCAAGCAGCGCCAGGCTGCTTGGGATCCTCCATCAGGAAAAGGGGCTTTTTCACATTTTCTCCCTCCTCCTGCCTTTCTTCTTCCTCCTACATCATAGCTACACTGCATGAGGAAAATGTGGGAAAGGGAGTTGAGAGAAGGGCTACAGGAATGAATTTCTACGTTTTTTTGAAAGTTTTTAGGTATTTTTGTTAACATGTGTGAGATTTTTGGTTCCCTCTATCTCTTGGTGCTTCCCGTGGGTTAGGATGTCACCTGATGTCCCCACACCATCCATCACCCAGGCCCTGCAGACAGGGAAAGGCCCCATGAACCAGAGCAGTCAAGTTCTTGTCCCCTCTGGTCCCATGGGGTGACTTTTAATGTGGTTTGCTTAGTTGCAGATCATTTCTTTCAGAGTCTGTGCACAGTAGATTGTTATTTATGGAAATTAATGCATTATTTGGTGGGTGAAAATAAGGGGGTTTGGGTGTTTGGCTGCATGAGCATCTCACCTCTCCTGCTGGCACTGGAGGTGGACCTGGTGTTACTGTGGATGAGGGTGACTGTGCCCCTGGGGCTGCTGCTGTGTCTGGAGTCACTTTTGAAGGTGGACCTGGTGATTCAGGACCTGTAAATCCAACTAGAACTAGGCACTGAAACAACACAGAAGTGCCCCAAACCTGGAAATGTTCTTTTGGAAACAGGGGGTGCACTGTGGATGTTGATGTACACGTGGAGAGGATTGCGCAGATATGGGCAGGCGAGGTCCTGCCAATTCTACATCCATTTTGGTTCATATCAATTCCCTTGAATAAATCTCTCCTTTTTTTTTCCCCCCCTTGTTGTTCTGCAGATTCTCAAGTTCTTCAGGAGCCAGGGGATAGGTCACACTGGTGTGTGGTGGCATACTGGGAAGAGAAGACACGTGTGGGTCGGCTGTACTCTGTCCAAGAGCCCTCCCTGGATATCTTCTATGATCTACCTCAGGGGAATGGTTTCTGCCTCGGACAGCTCAACTCAGACAACAAAAGCCAGCTGGTGCAGAAGGTGCGCAGCAAGATCGGCTACGGCATCCAGCTCACCAAGGAAGTGGACGGCGTGTGGGTGTACAACCGCAGCAGTTACCCCATCTTCATCAAGTCGGCCACACTGGACAACCCCGACTCCAGGACGTTGCTGGTTCACAAAGTGTTCCCAGGGTTTTCCATCAAGGCTTTTGACTACGAGAAGGCGTACAGCTTGCAGAGACCCAACGACCACGAGTTCACGCAGCAGCCATGGACCGGATTTACCGTGCAGATCAGCTTTGTGAAAGGCTGGGGCCAGTGCTACACGAGACAGTTCATCAGCAGTTGCCCCTGCTGGTTGGAGGTTATCTTCAACAACCGGTGACTCGAGACAGAGTGAACTCATGACATCTATACTACTTTGCTGCTATTACTTCCTTCTGAGTGCTTGCTTTTCATGCAGACTTTTTGTTTTTTGTTTTGTTTTGTTTGTTCACCCTTCTTCGTTTTGAGAAATAGCTTATGAAAGATTTTTTTTTTGTTTGTTTGTTTTTTGTTGTTTTTGCCTTTGGGGTATTTTGATAAATATATCTATTTTTTAAAAGTGTGAATGACCAATAACTCTCACAAGGGCGAGAGAAGGGTGCAGTGGGGATAGATCACACGAGATAATTACTTCACGCCTCTCGAAAGGATTATCAAATGGGGATCGATGGATTTGAAAGCCACTAGCTCTATGTTACAGCTCCTTCTCTTGGACAACACAACAAGGTGACTGTATTTTGTACGCACCACCTTCCCAGTGACGGTGACACCGAGACCCTTTCCCCAGCAGTGCTAACCCCGCGTTGCCGCCGAAGGATGGTGCAAAACCTTCCCAGACAGGTCTTTTACTGACCTTTTGTGTTCCTCTTGTTGCTGGGTTCGTGTCTTGTCACTGTGTTCATTGTTCCACTGCTTTTTCTATGTTTTTTATGATTGTGGATTGATGTAAGGGGGGAAAACAACAGTGGAGGGACTTCGGGCATGGCCCGTGCTTGATCATTTGAGCTGAGATTTGAAGTGACGGAATTCTAAACCTGAAAAAAAGCAAACCCAAAACTAAAGAAAAACAAGTGGGAAAAACAAGAGAAAAGGTGTCACAATAGTTGGTGTGTTGTAACCTGCTTAGATCAGGTTATCCAGGTACCATCTTATCTGGAAATGCAGTTGTGCTTTCATTTCTTCTTGAATTCATACACGAGTATGATACTTTTACACTGTTCTTAGCTCAATGAGCATGTTTAGACCTTAACATAAGCTATTTTTCTAAATATAAAGGTTTAATTGAACAAGAGAGCATTCTTCTTGGAACTTTAGCATTGTAGTGCTTTGGAAAAACACCCACACAAAAGAAAGGACTCCTTAAAAAAACCTGAGATTTATTAAAGAAAAAAATGTATTTTATGTTATATATAAATATATTATTACTTGTAAATATAAAGACGTTTTATAAGCATCATTATTTATGTATTGTGCAATGTGTATAAACGAGAAAAAAGTAAGAAAGATGCACTTTGCTTTAATATAAATGCAGATAACAAATGCCAAATTAAAAAAAAAAAAAAAGAGAACACAAGATTGGTGTTTTTTCTGTGGGTGTTATCATCCAGCTGAATGTTTCTTTTTCTAAAGGAGTCTATGTTCCATTAAAAAATAAAAATGTACACTTGATCCCAAACTGTGCCACGTGGCTTTTTTTTGTGGCATGGGTGAGGCAGACTGGAGAGATGCTGCTCTGAGTGAGTGCTGTGTGGGGTCAGTGGAAGGAACACCCCCCCAGTCCGGTGTGGGGCCTCTCTGGGGTGGGTAACACGTGGGTGGCATCATCCTGAGCCTTGGGCTCCGCCGGCCTGGCTCGGCGCACACGGATTTTGGGTCCCCAGTTCGGATGCACCCC
>VYZQ01015945.1:1735-15109 GCA_013400655.1 Mystacornis crossleyi | reverse complement strand
AGGCAGTGCCAGCCATGCTCCAGAAGTGAGTCCTGGCTCACCTGTGAGCAAGCAGTCATCTCTCATCCTGTGGCATGCAGTCACCTCCCCTACCCCTTCCCTGGTGGGGTTCCCTAGGACTCATCTGAAAGGTGAGCTCTCATCCTTGGAGACCCTGTCTTCAACGTGGCTTTGAACTAACTTCAGCCTCTTCAGGGACCTCCTTGGAAGAATCCCATGGGAACAGGCCCTTCAGGGAAGAGGATTCCAAGAGAGCTGGTCAGTATTCAGGCACCACTTTCTCCAGGCTCAAGAATGGTACATCCCCATGAGCAAAAAAAGAAAGTTGAGCAAAAGGGGCAGGAGAACTCAGTGGATTAATAAGAAACTGTCAAGTACAAGCAGGAGATACACAGGATGCAGAATCAGGAACAGGCTACTTGGGAAAAAATACAGGGATTTTGTTAGAGTGAGGCTCATCTGGAATTAAATCTGGCCAAGAAGATGTCAAGAACAGCAAGAAGGGCTTTTTCAAATGTATAATAACGAAAGGAAAACTAAGGAAACTGTGGGCTAATGTGGTCCCCTGCTACTAAATGGAGCGGGGACCCTGGTGACAGAGGACACAAAAAAGGCAAACGTACTGAATGCCTTCTTTGTATCAGTCTTCACTTACAAGACCAGCCCTCAGGAATATCTGACCCCAGAGACCAGGGAAAAAGAATGTTGGAAGGAAGATTCTCCCTTGGGCAGGGAGCACTGGGTTAGAGATCACTTAGGGAAATGTGATATCCACAGATCCATGGGCCCTGTCAGGATGCATCCACCAGTGCTGAGGAGCTGGTGGACACCACAGCGATCATCTTTGAAAGGTCTGGAGATCAGGAGAGGTGCCTGAGACCTGGAAGAAAGCAAATGTCACCCCAGTCTTCAAAGAGGGCAAGAAAGAGGACCCAGGAAACTACCAGCCAGTCAGCCTCACCTCAATCCTAACAAGGTGATGGAGCACCTCATTCTGGAGGTTATCTCTAAGCGTGGGTGGAGTACAAGAAGGTGAGCAGGAGAGTCAGCTTGAATTCACTAAAGGCAAATTATGCATGACCAGCGTGATTGCCTTCTACCACGAGACAGCTACGGGGATGGATGAGGGCAGAGCAGTGGATATTGTCTACCTTGACTTCAGCAAGGCTTTTGACACTGTCTCTCACAAGATCCTCATGGACAAACTTTGGAAGTGTGGATTGGATGAGTGGACAGTGAGGAGGATTGAGAACTGGCTGAACAGCAGATTCCAGGGGATCGTAGNCTAAGCGTGGGTGGAGTACAAGAAGGTGAGCAGGAGAGTCAGCTTGAATTCACTAAAGGCAAATTATGCATGACCAGCGTGATTGCCTTCTACCACGAGACAGCTACGGGGATGGATGAGGGCAGAGCAGTGGATATTGTCTACCTTGACTTCAGCAAGGCTTTTGACACTGTCTCTCACAAGATCCTCATGGACAAACTTTGGAAGTGTGGATTGGATGAGTGGACAGTGAGGAGGATTGAGAACTGGCTGAACAGCAGATTCCAGGGGATCGTAGTCAGTGGCACAGGGTCTAGCTGAAGGCCTGTCACTAGTGGTGTCCCCCAAGGTTCAGAACCGGGCCCATCATTGTTTAACTTACTCATCAATGACTTGGATGAAGGGGAGATGCCTCCTCAGCAAGTTCACTGATGACACCAAGCTGGGAGTGGCTGATAGCCCAGAGAGCTGTGCTGGCCTTCAGACGGACATCAGCAGGTTGGAGAGATGGGCAGAGAGGAACCTTCTGAAATTCAGCAAAGGCAAATGCAGGGTTCTGCACCTGGGGAGGAACAGCCCCATGTACCATCACAGGCAGGTGGCTGACCTGCTGGGAAACAGCTCTTCAGAGAAGGAGCTGGGGGTCCTGGTGGCCAAAAAGTTGTCCATGAGCCAGCAGTGTGTCCTGGTGGCCGAGAAGGCCAATGGTGTCCTGGGATGCATAAGGAAAAGCATTGCCAGCAGGGCAAGGGAGGTGATCCTGCCCCTCTAGTCAGCCCTGGTGAGGTGAATCTGGGGTCCTGTGTCCAGTTCTGGGCTCCTCAGTCCCAGAGAGACACAGAGCTCCGGGAGCAGGTCCAGCAGAGGGGAATGAAGACCATTAGGTGAGGAAGCACCTCATGAGGAAAGGCTGAGGGAATTGGGCCTGTTCAGCCTTGAGAAGAGATGTCTGAGAGGGGACCTCATCAATGTCTATAAGTATCTGCAGGCTGGGTGTCAGAGGAAGGAGCTAAGCTCCCCTTCTTGGTGGTGCCAAGCACTAGGACAAGAGGCAATGGGCAGAAACTGGAACACTGGAAGTTCCACCTGAACAAAGGAACAACTTTACTGTGCAGGTGACTGAGCACTGGAGGAGATTGCCCAGAGAAGTTGTGGAGTCTTCCTCACTGGAGATATTCCAGAACCGTCTGGAGGCAATCCTGTGCCGTGTGCCCTGGGATGACCCTGCTTGAGAAGAGAGGTTGGACCAGATTACTCCACTGGTAGTCCCTCCCATTCTGGGATTCTGACCAGGCCCACTGAATTTCTTGATGAATACTAGCAGATATTCCCGCAAAGAGGGTGGGGAGCTACACTTTCCTTGCACCTGACCACATGAGTGTGGGATGGTGCTTACTTGCTTTAGAGGGTTCAGGAAACCTAACCATTAAGTAGCCCACATCTTCTTCCTTGTGTTAAGTGAACATGCACCCTCCCTTCACTCATTCCTGGATCCTATCTCTTTTAGATCCTATCACTGAGAGAGTCTGACTTGTCTGTCAAGTCAGTCAAGGGCCTGTATTTTCCACCCAGCACCCTTCTCCTGGAGGCACTTTGTCACTCATCCCTATGACTTGCAATTGTGTGAGTTAGCTGTTCCCCATATCAGGATTCCTTGGATGGACCTAAATGTGATGTTGACAGCCTTCACTGGAACACCTTTGGATTCCCTGCTAACCTTTTTTATTATTTTGTTTATCGTGTTTGTTAGACAAGAGTTAGGAGAGGACAAAGCTGCATAGAAGGTTGTTCTTGTTTCTAGGTTTGAGCTGGGATCTTGACTTTCCTGAGCCTTATACCTTTGGCTGTACTCTTTATACATTTATGGTTGTTGTGTCTCAGGTGCCTTTGGCACAGAGTGGCCCAGAACTTGCACGTTCAAGTAGGTCAAGTACTCTGGCTACAGGTAAGAAACCTCCTTTCAAGAGGAGAAGTCAGAATTAATGCAGAACACAGTGGAGTGCTGGCTCAGTGGAAATGCACCTGGATGATGCATGGACAGGCTCCTGAAAACATCTGGCAAGCCCCTGCACATGGTGATTTAATGCTAGGAGGGATGGTAAGGCAGCATGGAGAACTGGAAGGGCTACAGTCAGCTTTAGGGAAGCCCAGTCATTTCTTAATCTTCCAGTGGATGTATGAGACTGTGAGGAGTGTTTTAGATGCAAATTTTCTAAATGCTTGGAACAGAGCAAGGAGATGATGCTGTAGGTCCTCCGGTGGGTAGTATATAGATGTCATAGCTTGGAGAGCAGCTGTAAGAGCTGGGTACTGAGA
Source organism: Mystacornis crossleyi (assembly GCA_013400655.1). Lineage (NCBI taxonomy): Eukaryota > Metazoa > Chordata > Aves > Passeriformes > Timaliidae > Mystacornis > Mystacornis crossleyi. Next base: position 11,529 of record VYZQ01015945.1, on the reverse strand, counting down.
TAACACTGTGGGAAAGGAGCTCAAGTGGCCACCAAAAGCCATCATGATCAAGCTGGACAAATGTCACGACAGATGGGAAGAGGCAGCATTTTCAGCTTTGAGAGCAGACTGCATCTGAGCAAAGTGCAAGAGGAAATAGAAATCATCAGGGCAGAAAGAAATGTAATTAATTGATATTTTTAAGGGTCACAGCCCTAGATCAGTCTAACCTGTTGAATAAAGGAATAGGCAAGAGTCATTGTAACGTGGGTTTACAAGCTGTGTTAAAAGTCATATTCACTCTAGAGCTGATAGCCAAACATGGTCTGACACACAACTTCATCAAAGCATTGAAGGGTCTTTTATATACTCCTGAATCCCACCCCCACCAAAACATGTTGATTTATTTTGTAAGTACCTCCCTGCTTTGCTTGACAAGGAAAATTGTGTTGTCAGTGGGAGACTTTGGCCTGGGATACCAAAGAATATATGCTGTGCCAGGGGGAATTTCTCGTCAATTTACAAATGATGGCATGCCCAAGTAAGGCAGTGATTTTAGATGTCCTTATGACAGATGAAGATTGGGTTAAGATTGATGGTTGCCTAAGGACAAGGGACCAACCGAGAAACAAACTGAGACAGCAGCCAGGACAAAATGTCACAGCTGAGAACTGTGTGGTGTTATGTAGCTTTTTCTTAGAGTGAAATAAGCAGCAGATCATGGAAAGAGAAGGGCTTTTCCAGTTTTTCCAAAAGCTGTGATTTAGTAACATAAGATAGCTTTCATGAGTGAACTTCCTTGAGTCAGTGGCCATGTGACAAAAGTACTTAGAAATAAGAACAACTATTAGAAATAATAATAAATCTTGACCTACATTAACAAAAATAAGCGTTTTAACAAATACAGCAACTGTGGTTAGGAGAAAAGGAATAGAGGGACAACAAAATAATTCAGCTCTATGAAAAAAGGTCTTTAGCTGCTTATATCACCTCAGAGAAAAATAACAATACCTGAATGTCTAATGAACTAACATGCTGTTCTAGTTATATTTAAAGAAAAATCAATCCTAACAGTAATATTTTTTTTAATTGGCTGAAATTGGGAAAAAAATCAAAACAAGGCAAAAAAAGACAAATACTCGCCAGATAAGTCTGTTCTATGTATGGAAAATGGAGAATGCGGTCAGAAGGGAATGATGAAGCACTTTCCAGGCAGTTAGCAGTAAGGAGGATCCTTGACAGGATCCTCAGATGAGCACTGTAACAATTCCAGGCACAAATGACCTGGAGCACACTAATGTGTGGGGTGCACGGGGTGGTGTAGGGATGAACAAGCCCCCACACAAAGCCTGAGGCTGCCTGGAGAGCTGGATTGAGCAATGCTGAAAATAAAGCGCAGCACTGTTGCTGTGTTCCTCCAAACGGTGTTTTGCAAGGCACGGTAACCTCCACACTGAGAAAAAAAACACTGGCTGCTGAAATCCGTGGTTTGCCGAGGTCAGTTTTTAAAAGCATCAGGGAAGACATTTAAAGAAAAGCCTGGGTGGATGGGCAAGCAAATGACGTCAGTGCTTAGTCTGACAGGGCATGGACAAAAGCCAATGAGAAACCAGTGGAGGGGGGAGGAGGGGAGAAATCATGAAGGAATGGAAAAAATCTGCAATTTAAGTAATATTTATAGAAAGACAAGGAAGTGACAGACAAAACATATACCATTTTTGACACATAGAAATGATACAGACTCTCAAAAGCAGTAAATATGTCGGTCAAAAGTGCCAAGAGGCATTACAGAATATTTCTGGATAGGGTCAAAAGAGAGGTTCTTGCCATACATATATAGCCATGCATAGATACATCCAAGAGCAAGAAATAGTGACTGACCTTCCCTGGGACACAGAAGGGTAGGAAAGACCCGGGGAGGAGGGCTCACGTGCAATCATATGCAAGTTCTCAGCCAGACACTGAAGATGTCTTTAAACATCTTTTATGTACCTGTGACGTTGGTGTCCTTTGTCCTGCTTTGCATCAGAAATTGGAACAGATGAACCAAAGACTTCTAACCATGATTCCAGGCTGGGAAAAAAATGTTTTGAGAGTGAAAACTTTAGTTACTTTGCTCCTTAAAAGAAAGACGAGTGTTTTTGCACAGTGCCTAAAGTCACTTCATGATGTCGGTCTGGATGGCAGTTTAGTCAGTCTGATAAAGGCATACAAGGATTCTGAGATAGGGAAGCTGGAGGCCATGTGGGATTTGGTACTTGGTGTGGCACCTAAACCCAGTATCCAACTAAAAAACTGGAGATTACAGAGAGTACAAACCACTTTTTTTTTTTTTTTTTTTTTTGTTCCCTTGTCCCAGGACTCTGACCAAGGTCAACAAAAGTTGCTCACTTATTTGTTGGAGGTTTGGGCAATGTCAAAGGAGGGCTTTGAGACCTGCAATGTCAGAGCTGCGTCCCCAACTACATGTAGTATTTCTCACTTAGCAACCTTGAATTTCACCCAGCATTTTAATAACCCAGTCAGTCAGTCACAAGATCCTTCTGCACCTTTCCACAGACTGATTCAGGGCTGAGTGTATTGGGTCATTCTGCATAATCAGCAAACTTTGGCACCCCATGCTCCAAATTATTCTGAAGGTGTTGATTGGTGGGGCAGATAGCCTCAGATGTTGGCCACTCACATCTCTCAGTTGCCACCAGCCTCGCCAAAGTCTTCAACCTGGACAGGGTGGTCTTCCCTGTCCTAGGGCAGTTCTTTGAAAGGTTTTGCCAGCCCGTTTTTTCCTAAATTCCATTCCTTTTCATCATGGAGGGGGCAGGGGGGTGGTTTGAGGTGAGTGGTGAATTACTTGCAGCACAGTTACCTGTTCCTCTATTTCACGCTGGAGACCATCTGAGTCTGGTATGTGGTTTGCTGCCCTTCATGTCACAGACATGTTCACCAGTCTTGATGCTTCAGTTTTCAGTGGTGGCCTCATCTCATTGCTGCTGAGGAAAATCTCCTGTCTGGCAACATCCCAAAGCTCCTCTGACAGCAAAACATCAACTTTACTTTTCATTCATGGCCTTAAGCTTCCCACACCATCTTATGGCTTTTTGGCAGGTTTCTTATCTCCAAAATACATTTGAAAGGGGATTTCATTCTTCCTTTTCCTTTTTTTTTTTTCCTTCCTTTTCCTTTTTTTTTGGGGGGGGGGATGTTATTAAGTTTCATTTACTAGTATTTATGAGTTTTTCTTTTATTTTCATTTGACTACAGCTTCTGCTTTTTGACAGCTGCCTTTTCAAATCTTACGCTGTAAAGTATAACCCAGCACTACTGTTCCTTCTAGGAACACTTAATTGAGAATAAGTCCCTCAAGAAGATGATACTTCTGTAGTAAGGTAATTTATGGAGGTAAGTCAGCTGTTCTAGAGTAAGAGATTACATTCAGCTCAGAGGAGTAAGTAACAAATTACTTGTTTTTGCAGCTTGTACACAGGGTGATTGCCCAAAGGTAGGCAGCTTGGTTTTGATGAAATGTGAGTACTGCTGGAGCCTGTGGGGGTGTTTGCTTACCCTAAGCCATGAACCTGCGTTTTGTGAATGGCATCAGTTATGAAGGAGGTTGAAACATTACCCTTTAAGATGTTTGTTTGTCTTTTTTAACTGTGTCATAGTCTTTCAGAGACCTGTATCTCCTCTTCCTTGCCCCGGTCTTGTGAATTGCTTTGCTCAAAGACTGATTTACCTCAGAAGTGGATACAGGATGTTTTAAATGTCCAAGAGCTTTTTTCACTGTGCTCACACACTCACCCTTTTATTATGTTTTGGAGTGATTTTCCAAGTGAACTTAATTATTTTCCACATCTGCTCAAGCTGATTTTCACAACATGGCATCTTCTTAATGCTGAAGTTTCATCCTGACATCTCAAAATGAAGGTGGTCTGAGGACCTTTCTTGGGGAAGCAATGCATGTGTAGTAGTTTGTGCAAATACCAAAAAGTATAAAATAATTTCTCTAAATGTTCAGAGTTACCATAAAACTAAATTTTCCTGTAACACCACTGCTAACCACCCTTAGCTGTGCTAAAAAAACGGAGAATAAAAGGTAGAGCTTACCACCCCTAGAAATGGTTGGCTGCCCATGGGAGAAGCTGTCCCTTAGGCTGGCCAGACAGCTTTCCCAGGTGCATCCCTCTCCTACAACAGCTCTGCACAGTGAGCCCTGGTGCCTGGCCAGCCAAGGAAGGCAGAGTCAACCCTTTAGCCAGGATCAGTGTCTTTCTGTATCTTCCCCTTGCAAGGTGCTCACAAACCAGGACAGATTCTGGCTTGTGGCAGCTGCTCTTGGCAGTTGGTTTGTCCCAGCAAAGTGGCACAATCACTTTTCACTCCTTTGCTGAATGAGAGCCTCTTTATGTCTGCCTGAGCACCTGCCTTGCCTGACCAAGCATTTCTATCTGCTTTCCTTAGAAACGCTGTCACAACAAACCCACAGCTCCCTTCCTTGGGGGAAAACTCTTCTCCAGACACAGAAGCGGCTGCCACAGCAGGTCTCTCACCTTTATCCCAATATCGTCCACAGTCATATATGTCAATTTTTCAAACTGATGGGAAAAAAAAATTACATGGGTTTTTTTTAGGTCAGGGTTGCAGTTCTCAGACAGTCTGGCCGCTGAGCTAGTTTTTCCATCTGTCCAGAGGGGCCTTGCTGTGGTGCCATCTGCAGGCACAGTGTCTGGATGCAAAATGAGGAGTTGGAAGAGCTGTGCATTTTAGGGAGGTTATAATAGAGAGAGGAAACCAAGCCCTCCAGGCAGTCCAAAAGCTGCATGACTAGTTTGCCACACTCACTCTCCCTGCTTCCATACAGGACAAACCAGGTTTTAAAGGCTGTGATTGCTGGCTTTCCTCACCTCAATACCATATCATTTTTCTAGGAATTTCAAGCAAGATTGTAAACCAGTTGAAACAGGATTTTAAAACAGAGTGAACCTTTATTCATGACATTCCCAGCAACTATTGGTCTGAGAGCACATTCTCTTCCTCCACCCCCAGGTTGTATGACTTTTCTCATTCCCAGAGCAATTTGATCTCAGGTTGGATAGGGCTCACACTTGTTAAATAACAAGAATTCTTTGCTCTACCGATTTTCCGGTAGCCTTATCTCAATTAGGAAACATAAGGCTTTTAAGAAGAAAAAGTTGACTTATAGAAATATTCCAGCTTTTAACCCAGTTCAAAATACGTTTTACATGAGAAAACAGGACATCCATCCTTCCCCCCTGCCCCCCGGTGAGGTGTTTTCAGTAGCCTCTCTGCACTTCCAGATTATCAAGCGAGGTGCTGACTGGCACACACACAAATAAGCAGGGAGCAGCACACGGCACATCCATTCAAAGCACCCAAGCACAGCAATCAGGGGGACAGGATGGGACCAACCCAAGACTCATGTTTAAGCCTGAAAGGTCTCCAGGCTACACAGTGCCCCAGGAGAAACCCAGCTCCACAGGAGGGCTGCCTCCAGTGAGCTCCAGCACCAGGCAGTTCCCACTTAATGCCAGTTACCTAAAGCTCCCACCAGGCCATTTGTGGTGTAATCCAAATATTTCTGCTGTCCCAGGGCTAACTAGCTGCTCAGAGTCCCAGTTCCTATCCAGAGGCAGGTTATTCAACCTTCTTCTCTTTGCAATGCAACTTTGAGTCATCGCCCCCTAGCCCAGCAAACATTTAATTCTTACGCAGCCCAACTGCTGGAGATAAGCAGATCCAGGAAATCATGTCCACCATACCTTGATCCTGAGAGTTTAAGTCCTCCAGCTTATGTCCTTGCTGCATCCAGATCAGGGTCTATCTAAAGCAGTTGGGGGTCTGGACAACAGCTCCAACCGTGCCTGCCAGGGAGAGAACACATCAGCCCTGAGATGCTAAATTAAGCTGCTAAAAATGGAGGGCCACGTGATTTTGTGGCAGTGCATCACTTATCTGTCCTAGTGCTCACAGGTCATGGAAGGCTCCGTCCCTGCCCGGCAGCATTCATGCTTCCAGAACTAACGCAGGGAGGCAGAGGGCTGACACTCACCTTGCAGAGATTTGCTGCTCAGCAGCTTAACTGCAACTGCCCCTCCTTACGCACAGAATTAAGCCAGAATTAAGACTGGCCACCACCATGCCGACACGAGCCTCCCACACGTCCCTAGGCAGCCATTTCCCCTCAGGCAATTCATTTTAAAATTCATTTTAAAAGGTAAAAGCAAATGCAATACTCTCCCCTCTAATACCGGGAAGTATCTTCCTTGTCCCTCACTACAGCAGGGGAAGGAGAATGAATTTGTTTCTTGCGCCCTTTTACCAAGCCAAATGCAAGAGTAATCTGCTCAGCACTTTCGTTCTGCATACACCTATCAGACAAGCAAATCCAGAGCTGGAAGGTGGATGGAGCCACAGAGCTGTTTTCCATCCTACCATGCAGGAGAGTCCTGCTGTGGGGCACAGCCCAGCACCACACCTTGTTTCTTGGCTCACGGGCTGGAGTCTGGGCTCTCCCACGTGGAACAAGGAGCTCAGCCGGCTGCACTCCCGACTCCTCACTGCAGCTGGTGCTGACTGTGCCATGCAGGCGCCTGCAGCTGCTCATTACATACGTGCCCCCCTTCTCCCATCTCCCCCTGACAGACAGACAAGGCTTTTCAGATGGTGATCACTTTTATTGATGTAAGGTGGTACACAAACAGATCAGTTTCTATCAGCCTCTCCACCTCCCCCAGGTTCGGGGAGAAGTTGGAGGAGTGGGGGAGACAAGGGAACAGAACTGGCCTCTCACTGCAGGATGCAGAGCTAAGCGGTGGTGAACAAGGGCAGGGGCTCCAACAAAGGAGAGTCCTGCTTCCCTAGGCAGCAGGGGGGGCTGTGTGCTCGGCTTACTCCTTGGATGCCATGTGGACCATCAAGTCCACAACACGGTTGCTGTATCCATATTCATTATCATACCTGGGGACAAAAAACAAGTGCTGTCAGGGCTGACCCATTCCTTGCACTCCTTCTGCCATTCTTCCTGCTCCTCTGCCCCATCCCATACAACTGAACTCCCACATCCACCCTCTGCGGGGGAAGGAGGCAGCTACAGTAATTTCAGGTAAGAAACAATCTCCCTCTACAGTGGGACTGGAACCACTCTACACCACAAGGGTCTGTGTATCCACCTGGATCACCAGCGGTAACCAACAGGACCCAAGTCCGTAACCTGTCTGTGCCAGCCCCCACATCCCCCAGGGCTGCACCTACCAGGAAACCAGCTTGACAAAATGGTCGTTCAGTGCAATGCCAGCACCCGCATCAAAGGTGGAGGAATGGCTGTCACCATTGAAGTCACAGGAGACAACCTGGAAGAGAAGTTGTAATGCATATGGTTGCCCACAGCCTGAACCCCAAGTGCCCAAACCAGGATCCTGGCAAAGCTGGTGCCAACAGCCTTTTAGAAAGGTGAGGCAAGCACCAATAACCACAGGCCAAGAGGGCAGGCGTTCCGTACCTGGTCCTCTGTGTATGCCAGGATGCCCTTCAGGGGCCCATCAGCAGCAGCCTTCACTACCCTCTTGATGTCATCATACTTGGCCTGAGGAGAGACAGATGCAAGATGCTCAGATCCCAACTCACACAAAATGTCCACCGGGGACAGGGGAGAAAGGAGACACAGACGGGCACAACCCAGCAGGTGCTCTTTTCATAAAGATCACATCTTCAGGACAAGATGGATGCAGGGAGGGTAACTCCAGGTGCAAGACAGAGCTTAGAGGAAGCGGGCACATCTGGAAGTTGTCAGGATCTTGTCCACAACACTTACTGGCTTTTCCAGACGGCAGGTCAGGTCCACAACAGAGACATTAGGGGTTGGCACACGGAAAGCCATTCCAGTAAGTTTCCTGTGAGAAACCTGAGTCAGCAAGGAACAGCATCTGGCACACCTCCACCAGCCTAAGAATGTTCTGCCTCCTCCTGACACCCAAGAAGGGACACTCACCCGTTGAGCTCAGGAATGACTTTTCCCACAGCCTTAGCAGCTCCAGTAGATGCTGGGATAATGTTCTGAGCAGCACCTCTGCCATCCCTCCAGAGCTTCCCAGAGGGCCCATCCACTGTCTTCTGTGTGGCTGTGATGGCATGGACAGTGGTCTGAAGAAAGAGCACAGGACTAAGAACACAACCAATACTCTCCAGAAAAAGCATCCCAGGTGACAAAGGGGAAGAGATGCCTTCCCTCTCACACAAGGGGATCTGTGGATAGGTCACCCTCCTCAGCATCAAGCTGCAGACCTACCATAAGACCCTCCACGATGCCAAAGTTGTCATGGATGACCTTGGCCAAGGGTGCCAAGCAGTTAGTAGTGCAGGAAGCATTGCTGGGGTAGAGAGATAAAGGCACATCAGCCAGAGGCAACACACCCACTGAGGTGAAGTAAGACCCCTGGCAGCTGGTGAGAACTCCAGGCCAGAGAGCATGTTCCTTTCTCCTTACCTGACAATTTTCAGAGACTTGTCATACTTCTCATGGTTGACACCCATCACGAACATGGGAGCATCAGCAGAGGGGGCAGAGATGATCACACGCTTGGCACCACCCTTCAGGTGAGCCTGGAGAGAGAGAGAGAAGAGATTACGTAACTCAGGATCTTTCCAAGCTTGCTTCTTCACAGCTCCATCTTGAGCAGCTCTGTACATGGTGACATGCCCCACAGGCAGAAGCAGCACTATCCCTTCTCTCCTGTGCCTCTGTGGCATACTCACCCCGGCCTTCTCCATGGTGGTGAAGACACCAGTGGACTCCACAACATATTCAGCACCAGCATCTGCCCACTTGATGTTGCTGGGGTCACGCCTAAGGAGGAACAAAGTTTTAAGAGCTGCTCCATGTCACACCTACTTTCAATCTCTAGATGGGCAACAGGGAAGAAGATACTTACTCCTGGAAGATGGTGATAGCATTCCCATTAATCACAAGTTTCCCATTCTCAGCCTTGACAGTGCCCCGGAAGTGGCCGTGAGTAGAGTCATATTTGAACATGTAAACCTAATAAAGAGAGGGGGAGCAGAAGGTCAGGCACCCAGGTTGCCATCATCCTTTAACACACTGGGAAGCTACTAGAACAGATCCAGAGGAGCCCTACTCAAAGAGGCCCAGAGGGGGCACTGCAAGGCAACTCACCATGTAGTTCAGATCAATGAAGGGATCGTTGATGGCCACCACTTGGACCTTGCCAGAGAGGACAGCAGCCCGGGTGACCAGGCGGCCGATGCGGCCAAATCTGGAGAGAGAAAGACAGGGGTGAGGAGGCGCAACAGGGAACCTGCCCAGCTGGGCATGGGAAACAGTCCTTGGCAGCCTTCCCTCGGGATCATCTGCTGCTCCCTGCCCGGCAGGGTGGGAGGGAGCCCTGCAGCTCGTCCAAAGGCCAAGGCACCCCGGTTAAAGATTAAGAGTGACCCCCACCCCGCAAAGGTCAATCGCTAAATTTACTGAGAGCCCCGGGGATCCGGTTACTCCTCGGCCCGACACGAGAAGGTCACATCCCCGGGGCCACCATCGACACACGATCCACCGGGAGACCTTTTGGTGGGGGGCTGCGGGGATCCCCGAGAATTGGGGGAGGAGGAAATTAGGGCAACCGGGCAACGGCAGCCCCTTCCGGGGTGAGTCACCCCGAATCCGAAGGGAAATGAGTCAGCAGCACCGCTCTGCCCCGGGGGGCGCCGGCGGAGCGGGACCGATGGGATTCAACCTCTCCCTCCCCCCAAATCTTCCCCCGCGCCCTTGAGGCGACCTTGCCCCCCTC
>VYZQ01015944.1:43645-54089 GCA_013400655.1 Mystacornis crossleyi | reverse complement strand
CATCATCAAAGGACCTTAGTTTGCCAATCTATTCGTCTCAGAAAGGTAAGAAGGCTGACTTAGTGATTTTGTGTAGCACTGGTTCTCAAAGCCTTATATCAGCTTTCCCATTTTTTAAATCCTTATGCAGTTGTCCCTTAATTTAGAAAATTAAATAAGAAAGCTGATATATATGGCAGGTGATAGATTACTGGACAGTGATCTATTTTTTTTTTTTTAAACACTGTATTGCTCAGGAGGAGGAAATTGGTGAAATCCTCAAAACACATGGTTGTTTTAAAACAAAAAGTGTGTTCTCATGATAACAAGAAAATAAAGCACCCTTTGGATTCACCACAGTTAGTTTACTCTGAACTAAGTTTTTTATTGATGGTATGATTTTGGGGATTGAAAAATTCTGAAAATTTGAAGTCCATCAATGTAGCTTTTTGTGACATTCTTAGGGTCTTTTATTTTTAATTGCTGATGGAGAAGTATTAGTCTTTTAATATATTCTACAACTCCTGGTAGTGTGTGTTGCCGGTACTTGGTGTTCTTTGAAATTTGTCATGTGAAATTTTGTTTCCTGAAGTAGCAGAACATGCTCTGTTAAAATGTCACTTTTGTCAAAGGAAAGCTAAACAAACTATTAGTTAAACTTAATGAGCTAATTAATTTTCCACAGCATGTTTGTGATAAACTGCTTAACTAGGTAGGCTGAAAGTGCTTTGCAGGACATATGCTGGCTTTTTTCTCTGGATCACAAGTAGTCAGAAATAATTTAAATATAACCTTATTAATTAGAACCTTTTTAGTAAAATACTTTATTGATACAAATGACAGATTTGTGTATGAAACTGATTCTTTTCTATTTCATGCATTTGACTAGAAAAGATATTAATTCAAAATTAAATTCTACTTTTTAGGCAATCCAAGCATGTGTTTGGGCTAGGAATTTCCATTTTAAGAATTTATTCAATAGTGTTGGTATATGTACTATGCTTGATTTGTAGAGTTGGTATGCATAACACCACGTGCAGGGGTTTTTTCTAGAGCAAACTAGTATAATGAGATCTCTGAAGTCAGCTTGTGGTATTCCTTCTAGCCTGGGTATGGTGGCTTGCTGATAGTGCAGTCCAATGGCTTTATCCCCTTGGCTTAGGGTGGCAGCACTGCTGGGGACATGGTGGGGCAGGAGCACGCCAGCCAGCCAAGGAAAAGTTGTTTCAAGACAGATCCTCTGTTCTGTCAGATCACAGCTGTTTTCATTTGGGGGGCCGGGCCAGTGATTGAAGCCCTTCATTGCTCCTATTCCTGCTGTTGTTTTGTGAGTGGCTACACTTTCACGGTATCAGCATCTTCCTTGGATGAGTCAAGATCAGTTCAGAGGTGAAAGATGGAAAAAAGATATAATGTTCAGGCATTGAGTCTTGTGGGTGAAGCACCTGAGATCACTTATCATGATGACCTATTCCCAGAAAGTGTTTTTCTCCAGGAGTATTTCTCTACACTCTGGATGATCATGTGCCAGCTGTCACGCTCCTCAGGACAGCAGGATATGCCTCTGATTTCCATTCTCTCCTCCTTGGAGACATGTTAGACAGATGTTAGTTCTTGTGCTGCACCCAAAAGTTGCTCTCTGAGGAAGCCATCGCGACAGTTCTTTCAGGTTGTTCGTGGAAACCCTGAAGTGCCGTGGTTTTCGCGCTGTGTGACCTTTGGTTGGCATTTCAGCTGTTCCACAGGTTTATCTCATCTCCCTGTGGTTATCAGCCTCCTGGCTGATGAGAGCTGCTTCTCTGCCCCGGCTGGGCTGCTCTGCGGCTCAGAGAGAACTCAGCAGTGTGAAAGTAGCAGCAGCATAGATGCGTGGGGTTTCTTCCTTCTAACTTTTTTTTTTTTCTCCCAGAGGTTTATTTTCCCCCTCTGTGCCTTAGTTTCCATGAATACAAAGTAAGGTTAAACTCTCAGCAATAATAATGAAGGCTACCTGTAAAATTTACACTGAGAGTGCCTGTGACTCATGTAGTGATTGTGAAAACCATGAATACAGGACGTGTTGGAAGGAGATGATGATGGTGTATTGGGCTGTTGAGCCATTAAAAAGCTATGTCGAGTATTTTGATTAACTTCCATGGGTTTGACATGGTGGCAAAGGTGAGCAACCACTGTGAGGTTTGCCTGCTGCTGCTGTCCTGAGAGCTGGTGGGGAATTGCTTAAACATTTTGGTTTCCAGTCAGTGCAGGTTTAAATCTGAGGTATAGGAATCAGAAGCGGGGTTACTATTCAGATATGTCCATCTGTTGTGGTTTCTAGGAGGTTGTGGAATTGGGATGGAGAAGTCATTACACAACCTTATACTCGGAGGGCAGATTCTGGCCATAGAGAAAGAGACGTTTGCTGGTTACTTGGGTCCATCTTCCTAGTCTGTGTGAGGTCTTTTGTGATTCTCCACCTAATTGCATAACCAAGGGCCTTCCTCTCTCAGCCAGGGCCCACACCCACCTTTGATTTGCAGGTCTCCACTTCAGGAGTCCTAAGGGTGTTTTTGGTGTTGGTGTTAAGTGCCTGGATTCAGAGAGAACATGTGATATTTTTGATTTCAATTGGAAAAAATGATCTGTTAACTATCTCTGTCAATGTCCTGAGGTATTTTGGAAAGGTATCATACATAACTTAAGTATTACAGTCCCTGCAGCACTACATGTTTGGGTTCTTCTCACACTATGAATAGAATATAAATTGGTCCCGCTATATTTTTGTTAAATTTGGCAGCAGCTAATTGTTCTGAAAAATGTGACAGCATTTAATATTTTCAAGTTGTATTTTTTGAAGTTGTGTGTGTATTGCTTGTTTAGAGTAGAATAAGAGAGTGTGTTTAGCATGGATTCATGGATTATGAAGTCAAAGATAAAGTGTCTGTACAAGGCAGCATTTAAAGCTGATAAGAAAGGAATGTACTGAATCTTGTTCCAAAGCCATTGGACCTGAGGATTGGGTTGTTTGTTGCTTGGCTTTCGGGTTGGGGTTTTTTTTGTGTGTGGGGAGGGGTTTCCTCATGGAAGATTGCTTAAGCTCATCCTCATTTTGGAGGGATAAGCCTTCATTATGGCCTGCATCCTTTTGGCAGCAAGCAATTTGTTTCAGCAATTAATGTCCACTGTTCACTAAAGTCTTTTTAAAGCAATGTGAAAAGGTTTTTATATATCATAAGGATTTTCTTGGGTATCAGTGATCTTTTGTAGAAATCTAACAACCAAAAGAAAACCTGAATATTCTGTGGTGTGTCACAGATGTGCTGGAGCAATCTGCCAAGCATATTGCCAAACATGCCACCTGTGTGGCATTTGTCATATTATGGCTTCAGTTAATGTATATGTTTTAACAAATTATCATTGGCAGCTTCTGTTTAAATGCAGAGTCCTCTCACATTTTGAACTACATCTGTAGTTCACACAGTCCAAGTTCCAGGAGCTGGACCTTAATCTGTGGGTCCAGCAACAACTAGTTTAATTTCTTGGTAGAGATTTGTGAAATTCTGTACCTTTTGCAAGAATCATCTTGGCATATAGCAGGCAATGTGCTCAGAGGTCAGCACAGGATTCGTTTCAGAAGGAAAAGCAAAGTTTCAGCAGACTATTTAGTAATTTTTAAACAATGCATCATTAAATAAGAAATTATAATAATGTGGAAAGAAACTCTGTAAACATATTTTGAGCTTTGAAATGTGCACCCCCAAGCCATTAGCTGAATACCAAATTTGCCATGCAGATTTTATGGAGCAGTGGAGTTTGGTGCTGTGGTTACTTGTATCATCACAAACTGTTCACATGCAGAAGATTATTTTTGTACACAGAACGGCTGTGGTCTTTGTTTATTACATGAAAGCACAGGGAGTCTGAGAATTTTATGACACTTTTGTAGTAAAACTTCCTCCTTTTTGCGGGGTACCTGGTTTGTCAAGCTCTGGTTGAAGACATAAAGGAAGTTTTAAGTATCAGCTAAGAACAAAGGTGATGTTCAGCCTCAGATTTCAGAGATACTGATTATTCCGTTTACTGCTTACCATGTAACTCATTCTCTCTACAGCACTGTGGGTGCTAAAATACTACAAACTTCAAGTGCATGATGTGCTTTAGGCTCTTCTTACTTTTGGTTAGTGTGAAATGAATTTTATGCTGTTCTGCCATAGCAGAAGATCTAGGTGCAAAAATCCTTCTGGTTTAATATTGGCTGAAGAAAGAGTTGTGGGGTTTTTTTATTCTATCCTAACTGAAATGTTAAAATATTTAAAACAAGTCTAACATAAAAAATTATGCAAGGGTTCCATGAGAACCCTGCTCCTTTATAGCGATCTCTTTGCTGGGTATTTGCTTGGAGACTGGAACTGACTGCTTGCTTTTCAAGGTAAGTGTTGATGGGGAAGAACAAGTGGAAAGAAAGAAAAACAAGTATTTATCTATGTGGGAAAAGAAGAAGCAGTGCCATGTTCACTGTCACAGAAATAGTTGTTCAGCAAGAGGGAGAAAGCATGTTGGAATGAGATCTAAAAAGGACAAGTAATTCCAATGAAAATTAGCTATCGAGTGTATTTTACTACAGCTTCACTTTCAAAGAAGCCACACAGGATAGTTGCACCAGGTCTACAATTAAAAATGACTGACAATGAGAGACTTAACCAATCTAGAAGTCAAGGTTGAATTTCATCACTCAGAACTCATTTTGTGAGAGGAAATGGCGTGTGGAGCAGGACACAGCTCTCCCAACCACCATTCCAGATTTTCTGCAGGTTCAGGGAAGGCCGTTCTGCATCAGCTTACATGATCCACATCCTTGCAAGGTTTCCTTCACAGCTAAAAGGGTGCTTTCTACTGCCGAATCCCTTCCTCCAGGCTGGAGCCCAGCCAGGGGAGGTGGCATGCACTGAGGACAGGCCGTGGGCACGCAGGGTCTGGCACACTGCCCTGAGCTGAGTGCAGGCGGACAAAGTTATAACCTGTTTAAGAGCTGGGGTGGTGGAAGAAGCCCGAGTTGAAGTAAAAAGGAGACTAATTTCTGCTATTCTGGAGAGATGGGAATGTGTCAGAGCCATGGAGATACAAACTTGGTGTTGGAGGGTAGGGTTAGAAGTAGTTTAATTTCAAAAGCTAACATCATGCAGATCAATTATTTATAAGGACTTTCTCATTTATTTTGGGGGGAGAAGTGTGTTCTCATGAACTGTGTAGTTTATTCCAAGGACTGCAAACCTCAGATGAACACCACAGCACTTTGTATTCCAGGGAGGAGTATTCAGGAAAGCTTGTAAAATTGTTTTGAGTATTGAACTGTCACGAAGAAAATAATTTTTGATTGGTTTTTTTTCCTTTTTTTTTCCATGGAAGTACATACTTTCCAGTTGCACAGACTGTACCCTCTCATCCCAGCATCTGACATTTGAACAACTGCTGTGCTTGGGATGGTCTCTTTTTCTCTGCAAGCACAACTTCATAGGTCAGATAGTAAATCCCATCAGTAACCATCACTTACATTACTTTTTGCACCCAGTGCATCCAGTACAGCTGTGCAGTACATGGCTGGGGCAGCAGTGCCCAGCTTTGACAGGCAGGGGGATGGCAGCTTTGGCAGGGCTGGCTCAGCACAGCTGGAATTAAGTGGTTTGCAGTCTATGTGTGTGTGTCCGAGGAGGGGAAAGGGAGGATACCAGGGAATAGCTAAAAAGGGAAAAATGTAAAACAAAGAACTTAAGTAAAATACATGTAAAAAGAAATAGGTGAAGACAATAAGGAGGAAGCTAAATAAGGAAGGTAGGACAAAATTACCTTGGAGGAGGGAGAATGAAGTAGGTACAGTTCTGGTTTTATTACTCTAATGAGGGGTATAAGTGGTAGAAAGGAGGAGAGACTAAACAGGGCAAAACAAACAAAAGCCTTTTCACAAGTTTTTCCTCTCTGTGTTTTGGCAGCAATACTATTAATGTGGTTTGTGTAAGGCTGTGGCATTCTTGGATACTGCACATTTTGGTGGGGAGTGAGGGGAACAAGAATGTGTCCTACTTGAGACACATCTCCTGGCTTTATCAGGCACTAACCGTCAAGTGAAGAGATGGATATATGCATGTGTATGCACGTATTAATGGTTTATCTTTTGGTTTCTTGTGCATTGCTTTTACTGTTTCTGTTTGGACTTCTTAATTTTATTTAACAATTCTCATTTTCTATACTGTAAATACTATTTTTTAGACAGTAGGATGTATGTGTAGCCTTCAGCAGCTTTTGTTGTAAGAAGAATGCCTCCCAGAGAAGAGGAGGTGTAGTGTACTAGGTGGAAGAAAGTTATCCGTGTTGGACCTACAGAAAAACAATGTTTTGTAGGAACTTCATCTGCCACCTCAGGAAAAGTAGGCAGCATTTTAAAATTTATATTCTCACCTACAGCAGTAGGAATGGTAACCAGGCATTAGGCACGAATCACACTTCTGGAAAAACTTGGGACAATATTTTTCTTACCAAATTGAAAGAAATCAATAACATTCTGGTTTTAGGCGCAGCTAAAGGGTAGCTGCTTTCTTTAGTTGGTCATTATGTCAAGTAGTTTCCACCTGTTACTTATTTGGTTTTGATCACCAGTTTGCTGGCTTTTAAAAAAGAAACATGATACTGCTTTGAGGGGTTTCTTTCTTCCAAGCAATATGATACATTTAAAATCTAACATATGATGCACTTTAAGTTTAGAAACTGTGTTTTTAAGATATTACCAGAAGACGGAGTGTATAACTCTTTCTATACAATGAAACCTGTAAGTTTATTGATGAATAGCAATCAATAACCACGTCTTACATACTAAGTTAAAAAGTAATTGTAGGCTCAAATTCACTTTCAAAATAATATAATGCCAACATTTTAAGCTTCTCATTAGGCTTAATTCAGTTTAACACTAAATAATTATATCCAAGTAATGTAAATGGCCTGGAAGGCAATTCAGATTCCTAAGTGCTGTGTTGTGTCTACCTGTAACAAAGATTCAAACAGCTTTTCAGTAGCAGTCTTGGATTAGCTCTTGCATTATTCAACTCTGTGAGAGCTCCATAACAGTATGGAACAATTACAAATATCTTTTTAAAATGTAGAAAATAAGTAGTAATAGATAAATATTATATGTAATTTTATGTAAGTTTTTGATAATATTATTGACTAATAGGCCATCATTAGCTATCTCAGGCAGTAACAGACAAAATACTTCCAAACCCTATTATCTCCTATTGATGAAACAAATAGTGTAGTGTTTGTACAGAAAATAATTATTTTTATTGTATAATTTGTGTAGATATTCCTACAGTTGTCGTGCAGCTGGGTAACAGGTTAATCTAATACCAAAAAAATGTAAGAAAAAAGACATCATTGTGTCTGGTGTGTAAACTCCTGCTAAACTTTGCCTATTCCAGTGCCTTAGGCAAGTTCTGCTGTGTCAGAGAGCGCTGCTGGCCACAAAGACAGCAATGATGTTGTTTCCCCAAGTTGTATTAGAGAAAGAGGTACCACTGTCAAGAGATTCTTGTCCTATTTTCTCTTCTCTTTACCCCAGATAACGAGTTGTCCAGGTTGGTATGACACTCTCACTCTGCACTACTTTGTAAAGGGTGCAATTAGACCAGACTCCTGGAGGGTTGAAGCAGTTCCTGCATAACTGAGTTTTTCCTTGTTGTTTGGCAAGATTGTCAGAAAACCTTTAATTCACAGTTCTATACAAAGTAGCTTTCCAAAAGGTACTTTTTTGTCTTTTAGCCAGGTACTCTTTTCTCTTTCTCTTTTAGAAAAGGTAGCCTTTTCTCTTTTAGCCAGATCTTATGTTTTTACCCCACAGGATTTTCTCCCTCTGTCAGGCTGGGAGTGGTTTTGTGCCATGTCCTCTCTATGTGACCCTGCTGGTTGCAAAGAAGCTGTTTCTCACGTCTGGTTCTTGGAAAAGCCCTGGTTTCTGTGGAACATTGTGGTGAATTCTATGCATTAGGTAAAGGTGTGCCCCTTTCAGGGCACCCTTCCATTTTGAGCCTAAAACTTTCCAATGTTTGTGGATTATCTGTAGAGCTGGGTTTGAGCTGTCTGAAGTTTTATGTGATGTACACTGAGAGTTTCAAGAGCTGTTCATCACTGTGTGATGGTACATATGGTATTTACATGGAATTCATGGCTCTTCTCCTTGCTAAGAGGAAAATTGGCTGTGTTTCTTTGGTTACTACGTGGCTGAAGTTGTCACCTGAGTTCTTAAGCATTTTG
Organism: Mystacornis crossleyi; assembly: GCA_013400655.1. Taxonomy (NCBI): domain Eukaryota; kingdom Metazoa; phylum Chordata; class Aves; order Passeriformes; family Timaliidae; genus Mystacornis; species Mystacornis crossleyi. Next base: position 45,833 of record VYZQ01015944.1, on the reverse strand, counting down.
GTTTTCTGCTGTATTAGGATGGGCTTAGTGAAGTAATTGTTTTTACTTCTTTCACTTTTCTAGGTTAAAATGAGAAGCCGTATAGTACTCTGTAAAGCTCTGGCCCTGCTCATCATTGGCATGGGACTAGCTAGCACTCATTTTCTTCAGTTTCATTTTGGCTTGCAGCCTCTAACAAGCCACATGTAACCCTGTGTATGCCTGGAAAGATGCCACACTGGCCCTCTCCTGGCCTCTTAATGTCAGAGGAAAGGTTTTTAAACTGCCACAGTTCAGTCCCCCATCACAGTGCCATGTACTCTTTCATCAAAGGTCATCATGTGGGTCATGAAGCAATCCACCAGCTATCTTCTAAAAATACCTGTGACTGCTTTAATAGCCACAGAAAATATATAAACTTACATATGTGTGTAGTATTGCAAGGCTTGATGCTCACATATTGCTTGCCATACACTGAGAATGACAGCTAGTCACACCTAGGAACTGGTCAGTGCCAAGTTTTTCTCTCTTGGAGAAGAGGTTAAGGTTGAGGATGGGCACTGACCTTTAGGGGCATTCTCATCCCCTTTTTCTGTGATCACAAGAACATATCCAGGGAGGCTGGAGTTGGCAGATAGTTAGGATGTGCTGAAAGCCCTGATGAGCTCCTGGGCTGTTTGCTATCTCCTCTGTCCTGTCCCAGTTGCCCAGGTGGCAGAGATTCACAATAGCTGTGGCTATACACTTAAAATCTAATGGACTCAATGTCCTTTCCTGATTTTAGTCCCTGGAAATGACATAATTCTGTACAGAAACCTTCATTCTCTGTGTACACACGTGCTACATGAGTAATAATTATATTTTGTATTTCTGGTGTAAACAAGCATGTTGTGTAAGTGGAGTTGATACTAAGGCATAAAACGCTGTCATTTGATTGTGCACCAACAGGCCTGTCAAGTTGTTCCTGTGTACTCTGTCATCCATTTTATTCAGGACTCGCTCCAGTTTTCTGAAACCTGAGGAACTTTTAAGCTTGCTCACTTGGAAAAGAAAACGTCCAAACCAGTAGTCTTGCCCAATGTGTTTGTTTTGTTCTGCAGGATGTATAACACTCTCCAAAGTGGCAGCTGCTAGAGAAAAAAATGCCACAGATTTCAAAATTCATTGCCTTGTGGTTCTGGAGGTTCTGGGGATTTAATTCATGCTGGTACTTCAGAGCACTCGTTTCCAAATACAAGGCAGTAGCACTACGTTTTATCTGATTTTGCTGCTCCTTTACTAAGGCTGGCTTTGTGGTGTAGCAAATGGTGGGGTTCTTTCCATGCACCCCATATAGCTGCAAAGTTGATTTTCCAGGTAACCACGCTGGAGTCCTCAATTGATCAACTTTAAGAAGTCTCATATTGGCTTAAGGCCCATTATTCTCTTCCTTCCTGGAAGAATAATAGTAGCCAGTAACCAAACAATCTCTTTAAAGCAAAATATTTACGACAAAATCATCTTAGACAGTACTAAATGTAAACATAAGCGGGCTGCAGTGTAAGTAAGTCCAGCTTATTCACTGTTGATATCAATCAGATGAAATTCCATGGAAGTCTGATTTTTTTTTTTTTCCCCTATGTACCACTCGAAGTTTCTAGGAACTGGCAAACTCATTACTGCAGCTCACAACCCAGTTTGTTGTTGTGCCCAGTTCTTACGCCTGCAGCCCTCTCCCTGGGATCAAGTCACAGGTTAATTCTTTCTAGTCCTCGCTCAGTTCGCTGCCAGCTTTGGCACAAGCAGGCTTTTGGTTTGTGACAGTCAGGCCTTTGAGCGGATGGTTCTGCTCTTTGTTATGGACAGAGCAGATGGTGCAAAGGCTCAGACTGAGTGGTCAGGATTGGGGGGGAGGGCAGGAATGCTTTTTGCCTGTGGCAGTATTAGCTCACACCAGCCAGTTTAAAGTGGTTGTGAAACTGGTGCCTGAGTTCGCTGAATTTTGAGAAAGGAGAAGTGAGTCTTAATATGCAGTGAAGACAGTGAAGCCTGGTTGTCTGTGGCTTTGTCCTGTGTGTTTTGCCATCACTCTCCCGTTGCAGCACCTCCTGCTCAGTGCACAGACATAGCTTCAGATTTCATATCATGTTTTACCTTTTTTTTTTTTTTTTTTTTTTTTTTTTTTTGTTTTTTGTTGGCCGTTTACATAACACAGTGCACACGTGGGCTC
>VYZQ01015944.1:22989-33829 GCA_013400655.1 Mystacornis crossleyi | reverse complement strand
TTGTCTCTCTTAAGCACCCAGCAATTGTCCCTTAGTATGGGGGAAAGTTCTTTAAGAGGAAAAGAAAAGAACACAAAAAAACTCCTAAAACCCCAACAGCAACAACAATCATTCCGTCCTTCCCCTAAATTTTAGAGTTTAGAATCATCGTACACAGGTGCAGAATTGGAAGTACCACTTTGATGTGTTATATAAGCAATCATGACATTTAAAAGTTGTTTTCCTCTCAAGAATTATGTGAAGGGAAGGGATGTGAGTGCCAGAGTTTAAAATTTGAAAACTGAACCCCTGGACATGGCTAATATTTTTAAATGCTGTTGGGCTGAATCAGAATTTGTGACAAATGGGAGCTACGTTAAATTGGCAGAAGATTAGTAGATTTTACAATTATAGTATGCTTAGCATAAAAAGCATGGTGGTCTTGATTATTCAGTGACAGTTTATGTAGTAATTTTTCCAATAAAAGACTGTGACAGTCTGTCAATAACTATATTCATTAGATCAAATATGCAATTCTTAATATGTCTGGTTTCAAAAATAATATTAGCTTTCTCCATTAAGATGAGACTTCAGTGCTCTTCACATGGTTTGCAAAACAGATCTTAAACAGATTTCACTTAAAGCCATGAATGTTACAAAAAGACTGAAACATACTAAATAAAAGCAAATTGTAGTAGCAGCCCTACCTGAACTTGTATGTATGTCAACAAAAAAATACTTCTAGGCAGGTTATGAAAAATGAGCTGAAAATTCTTCTTGTTTTGTTGATAGTGTAAGTTGTGGTTATGCACGGAACTGGTAAGTGAAAATTTCACAGCCCTGCAATGTTACAGTGTCTCTTTAAGATTTCATCCCAGGATTCTAGAAAAAGTTAATTTGATGGGTTTTTTCTGAGTGTGTGTGTCTGTGTATGGAAATCCTCTCTGACAGATAGACTGTAAATTTATGTGTAATCAGCCATTAGCCTTAGTTCTCTTAGGTAATATTTTTTATTATCGCCAGTTTAAAACACTTTATATTAAACTCACTTGGTTGAGCCTGGTGCTATTAAACATTCATGCAAATAGCAGTAGCATCTCAGTTTGGTGCCAGAACAGTGCCAGTTACAGTTGCCAGAAAAGAAATGTTCATATCATCCAGATTAATAGCTGAGATTACTATTTTGTCTAGTTTCTTCCTAATGATGGAATGCAAGGAGGTTCTCAGTTTTATTCTAGTCCCTTCTTCTTTTCATCTGGTAGGTTTTTTCAAGAAAGTAACACTCTCACTTCCTTGAAAAAGCAAAAGTCATCACAACAAACTCCCAGGGATTGCATTAGTCATCCACTGACTTGTTGGAGATTAGTGTGATAAGCACTTGGATTTTGAATTTTCTAAATATACAGAATGTGGAAGAGTATTGAGCAATGTTTCTCATTATGTCACAGGGCGTAGCATCACTGAATTCTAATGCCCCTCAAATAGTAACTTAACAGAGCTGCTCAGGGATTCTTGCCATTGCTATAAAAAGCCATTTAGCAATAAGTGCTATGTCATATTAGAAATACAGGCATTTATTAGAATATGAATATGCTAAAATATTTCATTTACAGACTCTTCAGTGGCAGCTGGTTCTAGAAAACTAAGTGGTTGATTTTGATAACTAGTCTTTTTAAATACTACAATTTTAAAGCAGTTGTTCATTGAAGTGGGTAATAAGTTACTGCATTTGTTTGGTTTTTTTGTCGGGCATTTCCTACTTGACTTCTCGGCTTCTTGGTAATTAGCCATTCAGAAGTGGATGAGTATTCTGCAAAATTCTGCAGAAGTTTTGTTAGGTAGTTTGCACCCATTTTTGCCGTTAGGCAGAGAAACACACAGGAGTTGGTTCCGTTTCTTTCTTAGTCTAAGCTCTATATTCATTCATTATTTTTATTTTTCTGAGCTAATGAACACATTTCAAGTGCTACTTCCCCACCTCTGCAAAAAATTGGCTTGCCAGATGTCAGACTCCTGTGTCTCCCTCTGGCCCTGCTGGAGCAGCTCGGTTTTCCTCCTGGTTGTTGCTGTTGTTCTGTCACAGTCCTGCTTGCAGGGGCTGCATGGAGGGTGATGAACCCCATGGCACTGGTGTGGGGTTGGTGCTGTCTTATTTGATGGCTTCCAGCTACCAGGGGAGTCCTGGCTGGCTGTCACTTGAGTGACATGTCATTACGCTGTTCAGGTCAAGGGAAATAGGTCATATAAGCAGAACACAGATGTACTTTACATTTCCCAGAGTTTTACAGCCTTCTGCACAGGTTGCACTGGACTTGGCTGTCACTCTTGGCTGTAGTTGTAACTTCATGAGTAGCCTGCTGCTTCCACGGTTCCTTAAGTCAAAATCTGTAAGGTGATCCTGAGGCTGATTGGTGGTGGATTTGGGCACCTCTAACAATACTTGGCTGCAAAAGAGGTGCTACCACTGCCTTTCCACTCCCCTGACAGACCTCTTTCTTGTGTCTCTTAGATCTGTGGTTTTCGTGTACTTGATTGCCAGAAGCGTATCTTAAGTAGTTGTTGATTACACTGATCCTTGAGGAATCACAGGTGTCCATGTATCAGTGAGCACATGGTCCATTAAGGTGTCTGTGTAGGCAGAGCTGGAAGCTGCTTGATGTTTTCAGAATTCATGGTTCTAAAGAACTGCCTTTACAATAGACACTATTTAACCTGAAATGGTGCTAGCAACATAGAACTGTTCGTGGTTTGGTGTTAATTAATAAAACGTTCAGTGACGGAATCTGACCACTCTTAATTCAAATACTCAGGTTTTTTAGAGGAATATCTGTTGCTGCTTTCGATGTTTCTGCTAAATAGAAACAAGAGGGGAAAAAAACCAACCAAACAAAAAACAACAATGCTCAAAAACCCCAGTGTAGGTCAATATTTGAACTGATGTTCTAAGAGGTGTTCCATACTGAAGGTCTGATAGATCATACCAAAAGTTTGTCATGAAGTAAAAGTGAAAATGTTGGATTCAATATGATTTTGATGATTAGGAGACATATTTACAGATAATTCTTATCCTTTAAGGGAATATGATATTTAAGCTGGCCTGGCCTGAGGATAAGGGTCTCTTGGCCTTGTGTGTCTGAGGTCCAGAGCTGATTGTTTGAGATGGAGGGACAGCTAAGCTTTAGTGGCTGAGAAACGTAGCTCCCAAAGCTTAAAGAGACTCTGGTAACCCTATGGAAACCAGCACTGAGTGGAACCTCATGGATTACAGAGAGGCTTGAATATCTATGCTCTGTGCATTGCAGGGGATCTCCCAAGCCAATAAAGGAAAGATGTTAATGGAGAAAATGACAACATGAAATATTGACGAATTCTTTCTATATGGGAGCTTAAAACCCCTTTTCACTCTTTCAGAAAGAAGACACAGCTCCTCCAGCAAGCCGCCTTTGACTCCTCCCTCCTCTTCAGTATTTTCCCTCATTTCATCTTTCCCTTCAAAAAACAAAGGTAGCAGTGGAAGTGGGAGCAATCGCTCATCCAGTGGAGGTACTAGTGCATCATCATCAAATTCCAAGTTGTTGAAATCGCCCAAAGACAAGCTACAGATCAGTGGAAACAACAGGCTAATGCATTCGGTACAGCACAGCAAAGTTCCCCATGACAAAATGTGAGTATGCCTTTTGACAGAGAATTAAATATCATTACTTGAATAGACACTGCTATGTCAAGAAAGTTTCCTTTTGTTTCAGAGGGTTTTTGGTTTAAGAGATAATAATTTGAAACTCCTCCAGGTCTTTTCCTGCAGCCTAGTCAAAGATTATAGTTAATGCTCATAACTGTGTTGAAGAAGAACTCTTGCAAAGCTGCATCTTAAATCACCATGAATAAAGGTTATTTTACTAGAGGCTCCTAATTCTTTGATATAATCTGCATACTTTGGTCATAAGGGAGTTTTAGCTCTGGTTCACATATGCACACATGAGATAGCAGCACTGCTGATAAAATTTACTGGTACAGAACCGTGCATTTCTCACTGGACGTAATGGGTCCATTGCAGTAGCTTTGGACAGTTTGCAGTGATATTCTCTGTTCACAAATGCAAATAATTTTCTGAAGTCCCTGGACACTCTGAAATGTCAGAGAAATGGGGGAAAAGAGGACAAGAGGACTGAAGAGGTTACGGGTATCATAAAAAATGTGAAAATTAAAAAGATAATAGCAGGAAGGTCTACATTTATACTGGGAATAGATCACAGTATTGTTGAATAATAACATATTTTAACTTTTTTTTTTTCAACTTTATTCTCTTTGTTTTTCATAAATAACAGTATGACTCCATCTGTCAAAGTGGAAAAGATTCATCCAAAGATAGATGGTGCCCAACTGAAAGCTGCTGTTGGTCCAGCTTGTTCTACTACTGTGAGTTCCTCAATAAAGACTGGCCTTAATTGTCCCTTAATACCAAAGCCACCCTTGCCTTCCCCTGGACAGATACTGAATGGTAAAGGTCTTCTCTCTGTGCCTCCATTTTTGGAAAAGAAACCTGAAGAAAATACGAATAATAGGAAATTTTTACATAAAAGATTGTCAGGTAATTATTTTTTATTATTATTAGCTATATTCCTTTTAGTATAAATACATATATAGAATGAGTTCCAGAAGTAAATTAAAACTCCTGTAATACTGTAACTTTGTAGTAAGAGTTTTTTAATAATGTAATTTAGATCTATAATTTGACATACACTTTAAGGATACAAACACCCTGAAATTGGCTTTCCCTTTCAGAAATCTCTACAGATCTCGAAGGCTGTCAGTTCTGACAGTTTTAAAATTACACTCTTCTACTATCTCTAAAGATTTTAGTTTCCTTCTTTCTATATGGAACGCCCACACGTACACAGAAAACAGAACAACTAGCACCTCAAACTCAAAAACGGAAACCCGGTCTGCTCTTTACACTTTTTAACACAATTATTTTGAGTGTTAGTAGAATGGTAGAAATGTTCCTGACACCAAAGCCAACAAGCAAAAACCCACCATTTGTTTGTCACAATCCATCATGGTGATCTCTACTTCTAACAGGCAGCATCAAGTCTTCCTTTGAGGTCACTTACAGGTGTTAGTAGACTTGAGATCTCTATTTCAGCACATAAGCTTGCTGAGAGTGTAGAAAAATTTATTTGTACAATTTAATTGTGCATTTTTTATTTGTACATTTGCCTGCAATATGACATTTGAAAAGTTTCCAATACGGTTAATTTTTCTAATGAGACTAAATGTTAGTATTTCAAAATGTCGTTTGATAACTTTTCAATACTGTGTGTCTTTGACAGAGAGAGAATTTGATCCTGATATATACTGTGGTGTCATTGATGTGGAAACCAGAAAACCTTGTACCAGGTCTTTAACGTGCAAGGTAGGATATCTGAATCAGGATAAGATTATCTGAAGTTTTTATTCAAATTCCTGAGGAATATGATAGAAAACAGAGAACTGCAAATGTTTGCTGTCGGTAATTACCACTGTAAGTGATACCTCTCAAAACACCTTGCTCAGAACCAATAGAAATTGGTTTTGAAGTTCAGCTAATTATTTATTCAAAAAGTATTTCTTAAAGTAACCTGGAGAATTGTATTTTTATATAAACCCTTTAAACATGGATGTTGACATTGGACAAACTGTGTTACTCCACATGTAGGTAGTAGGGGGCCAGTGTATTCCTCTCTTTGGGGGGCAACCTTCGGGTTGTAGATTATGAATTTTAAAATTCCTCATAAGCATTGAAAATACTGCTTATGAAGGATTTAAATAATTCAAGCTCTTCCTCTCTCGCACCCTCTCCTCTCCCCCCAGCAGAGTCTGCAGCAGGTGCTTGGTAGGAAATTTGTGTAAATGCTAATGCTGCTGGATGTACTGCTACAGCCAGCTCCTGAAAGAGCCATGGAGCACGCCTAGAGGTCAAACTCTAAATTAAACAATCCATAAAAACTTTCAGTCACACAAAATGTGTCTTCTAGCTCCACAATCCTGGGGGACAGAGGACTGTCACTTGGTCCCAAGGAACCAAGAGTCCAGGTTCCCTGCACTTGTGTAATATTTTGCTGCTTTCCTGCAAAGCAGCTCTACCCTCAGTTTGGGAAATGTCTGGTAAATAAACCACCTACAGAACAAAGGTAAATGAAGCTGGCACTGATGACCCAGAGGAACTGAACTTGAACACATTGCCCTTTTGGAATTACAGAGGGGAGGAAATTGTTTTGCTAATAGAGGAGGGAAAAGGTGCAAGATTTTACAAGAGAAATAGGCAAATCAAAAGTGGAAAAGAAAAAGTGAAAACATTTCTCAGCAATTCTTTAGAATATGCCACTCATAAAATATTTTTTAGAATTGCTATTTGTGTCTGAATTATGTGATGAAAAATTTTACCTACTAAAAAGAACCAAATGAAACCCTTTGTGCCATATTAAAAAGGTATTGTGTGTGACTTTAACAAGTCAGAAAAATAGCTTCCATTTACTTCACCTTACTTAGAATTGATGCCATTTATACACGTCTTAACTGTCTGTAGTGTTCAGGACACTCAAAGAACTTTGAGTCCTGACTGACTCTGGGTTCTGCTGGATGTTTTGAATTCCTTAATACCTGTTTGATTACATTAGTTTTCAAGGAACATATTAGCGTATAGAAGGCAGCACCATACTTTTATAAATATTTTTCATGTCTCCCATTAGAAGTCTGATTTTAAACATTATTTTGTTGAATATTACAAAAGTGAAAGTAAATATTTTCTCTTTTTGGTTTTGCAGGAGTTGGCAATTGAAGTATCAGTGTAAAAAAAGGGTTTTGGTTCTAGTCTTGACCTTATTAAAAATTTGGCAGTTCGGTTTTTAAAAGGAAGTTTGAAAGAAGTCTTTTACTGAATTGCTGGTTTTGTTACTCTGTATCAGACAAGGATATAATCATCCACCAAGCAATTTAAAAGTTTGTTTTCCTAGTCATATTTCCATTTGTTTACTAAAACAGGACTGTGATGATTTTCTCTGTTTTGGAGCTCTAGACATGTGTTTTGAGTGTTTGACTTCCACAAATGTCATAGCCCGGGATTAATGATTTATTCCTGGTTCTGCAGACACATTCCTTAACCCAGCGGAGGGCTGTACAGGGTCGAAGAAAACGATTTGATGTGTTATTAGCTGAGCACAAGAGCAAAACCAGGGAAAAGGAACTTCTTCGACATTCGGATCATCATCAGCAGATGCCCTCTCTCAGGGAACCACATCCCTCACCTACTAAAACTTCCCAGGAGCTACACCAAAATTCTCATGGAGTTACTCTTACAGAATCAAAGCCTTTATTACCTAGTAAACCTAAACCTCACCCCCCCAGTCTTCCAAGGTAAGGAAAATCTGCAGATGCAGTGGTATGAAATGAATACTGGGAGCTTGATGAGTTGTATTTTTAGGGACTGATATGGATCTGTTGGACGGGAAAAATGTGTTTGCTCCAGGCTTGTTGCCTGTCTGCAATTAGCAATTACCTGCTGAGGGTGACTCCTGGCGAGGAGGGGTTGGTGTTTGAAGTAGTAAAAGCTGACTTGCATCAATGGAAGCAGTTCAGCAACAATTGGGCAACGCTGTTTTTCCAGGGGTACTGCTATACCCTGTCCTTTCCATTGGCGGGTTACGAGACTATGAACAACATCAGGAATCTGTTAATGTAGACTTCTTTCTCTCAGTAATAGTAAGCACTTAAAGGGTGAAATTTTTAACTGGACTTGGTTCAGTAATACCTAGTTACTGCTTGCCTTGCCCAGGCCTCCAGGCTGTCCAGCCCAGCACAGTGGAAATGTCCCCAGCGAGTCTCCTTCTGTCCACGAGTCCCCACACCCTCCCTTGCATGCAGCTGAGCCAGCATCTCGGTTATCCAGTGATGAGGGAGAATGTGATGAAAAAGAAGAGCCTGTTGAAAAACTGGATTGTCATTATTCAGGTCATCATCCTCAACCAGCCGCTGTACGTTTTCAGAGTTAACCTCAGTCTCTCCCTGGCTCTAATTGTAAACAAGTTACTTTAGGGTTTTACAGGTGGTTTTCTGTGGGGTATGTGACTTTTGGTTTTTTTGCTATATTTTGAGAAAATTATTTTGTGGCCTCGTAGGCAGTGAAGGTTTAACTAGTTACAAAATGAACATGCTTTAAAAATGTGTTCATAGCTCACTTTTCCCAATCCAAAAGAAACCAAAATGCCAGAATACTAAAGATGAAATAGGTAATTGCTCTAAAGGGCTATAGTTTTGGAATAAGGACATGTAAATAGTGTCTTTTTGGTGTGATTTTCTTATTGGACTCCCCCCTCTACACCCACACACATTTTTTACTCAAGTTACCAACGTCACATTAAAGGTAGCAGTAAGGTATTTTAATATTCAAATCTTGACAAAAGTTAGTTGCTGTAGCTACAAGCAAATTTATTGCCTAGCCTGGATGTCAAATTGTATGTTTGTTGTTTTTTTTTTAACTGACTTCTAGCAGATAGCTGGTAGGTCCTCAGAAGTAGATGTTACATAACTATGTGTGTGTGTGTATAATGTTAATACATAAAAAGACATCTGCTAACCTTCTCTGTTTAATCAGAGGAATTAAAATTTGACTTCCTCTATTAAGTATGGGAATATCAAAAGAGAAGAAAATTATCTCAATATATCAAGGCCAAAAATTCAAAATAGTTGTTAGGCCATAGACATAAAAACTCTTAATTTATATTTTTTTATCTTCTACGTAAACATCTGAAAGCGTATTAATTATAAACAAATTTTTATTCAGGGAGTTGTCATTGAAAGTAGAAAACACCAATAAAAATCGTGTCTTTTCAGTTTTGCACATTTGGTAGTCAGCAAATTGGAAGAGGTTATTACGTGTTTGACAAGCGGTGGAACCATATTCGATGTGCACTTGACTTCATGTTGGAGAAGCATCTTAATTCACAGATGTGGAAGTGAGTAGAAGTGAAAGAGTTCTTATTCCTCTTGGTGTTTGTAGAAGTACATGGAACCTGTGATTCTAATTAAAGAACAGTAATCTTGTGCTCAGACTGAAGGTTGATGGTCTGTGCTTTACATTTTTTGCAACAATTAACTACTGGTTTAATAAAATATTTCAAAGGCACTAATCAACCCCAAGATACAATAATTTTAAGGTAGCATTATTAGACTGGGTATTAGCCTGAAGAATGATGGCTATGGGGTTTTATCTGTGTTTTTCTGTTAACCTGCAGGAAAATTCCTCCAGCATCCACTAACACAGCATCAGTCCGTGCCCCACATCGGACAAACTCAATTCCTGCTTCTCAGCATGGTGTCAGTGCAGCAGGGTTCCTCTTACCCACCACAGTTATGTCATCGCCAGCGTTGGTCTCTCCTTCCTCTGTGTCTCTGAACAACAAATTGGTACCATCCCACGGGACGACACTAAATGCCAATCCTGCTGCTTTGGGTGCAGTGGATCCTGTCTGCAGTATGCAATCAAGACAAGTGTCTTCATCCCCTTCAGCGCCTACAGTGCTTTCCTCTGTACCTTCACCTATGCCCAGCAAACCTCAGAAAATGAAATCCAGCAAATCTTTTAAACCTAAGGAACCTTCTCCTGGCAGTGGCACCTGTAACAGCACCGGCAGCATCAGTAGCAGTGGCGGCTCAGGAAAGAAGCGTAAAAACAGTTCCGCACTGCTTGCACCTTCTCATTCCACAGAGTCCTTTAGAAAAAACTGTGTGGTTAACTCTGGAAACTCTGGGACCTCCTATCATCCGTCAGTGACAGCTTCGTCCCACAGTGTTGGCCTCAACTGTATGACTAGCAAAGCTAACTCTGTTAGCCTCAAACATGACCAATCAGGGAGGGGTCCTCCAACCGGGAGCCCTGCAGAATCCATAAAGAGAATGAGTGTGATGATGAACAGCAGCGACTCCACGCTCTCCTTAGGGCCATTTGTTCATCAGTCTAGTGAGCTGACTGTAAATTCACACGGTAGTTTTTCACATTCACATACTTCCCTTGACAAATTAATAGGAAAGAAAAGAAAGTGCTCACCTGGTTCAAGCAACATCAACAGCAGCAGCAGCAAATCAAACAAGGTTGCCAAATTGACATCGGTGAACAATGTTCATGCAAAACACACTGGTGCAATCCCAGGGACTCAAGGACTGATGAACAATTCTCTGTTTCATCAGGTAGGAAATCTTGTCTCAAACTAAGCCAGAATATAATGCCTCCTCACGTGCTTATAATACATGTGTTCTCTTAAGTATTAAATAGGTAGGCAGTTTCAGATCCTGCTCAGGTAAAAGGTAGTTGTTCTCTTTGTCCACTACTCATTTGAGTGTTCTTAGGGTATGTTTACGCAAGACTTTTATAAACGTTCTAAATAAAAAGGCTACGCTTTATGAAAGAAACCTTAAATGGGATATTTCAAGTTCCTTAGATGCTGTTGCTTGTGAACTGTTTTCAGACAAAATTCATTCCTCTGATTTTTAAACCATAAGTTTAAACGTGAATCTTCCAGCCTGCTGTGGAGCTGAGCTGTGTGCCTCAGCCTGACTCCTTGTTTGTGTCAGGAGTAAACATTCTACAAAGTGGAACATAATGATGCTGATAACAGAACTGTGATACTGTGATAAAATAAGCCTATTATCCTAAGGTGTCATTGACTAACCTCTTAGTAATAATTAGATTAAATATAATAAATCAGATAATAAACCTTTTTAGTTGGTAAGGCAAACAGATATGCTATAAAGGAAAGCAGATCTCATAAATATGTAAGATCCATTTTAAAAATTAGTTTCGGGTTTTGATTTTTTTAAAGAAATCTCA